>PVIR01003828.1:0-84565 GCA_004026965.1 Petromus typicus | reverse complement strand
CAGGAAGCCAGACCTCAGCGCTGAGCTAGTGTAGCCTGGGACTACTTACATCTGCTCCTGGAAGGATCAGGATTGTTCTGTGGTCTGTGATGAGGCCAGAGCATTCTCTGGAGGTCCAGAAGTCTCAGTGTGAGTGACTGTGTGTGCGCACATGTGTGTGCATGTGCATGTGCGTGTGCATGTGTGTATGTGTGTGTACGTGTGTGTGTATAGAGAGGTAGCGGTGCCGTTGTATGGAGAACCGGGATGCTGAAGAAATTCTCTTCCTTGCTGATGGATCTGGCTGTCAGAGAGACTCAGGCCTTGTAGCTCAGCCTTGGTTCCTGCCAGCCTGCGCTCAAGATCCAGCCCTGACGTCTAGGTCGTATGGGGGAAAGAGACCTCTTTTCTCTTGCCTGTGACATGTGGTTCACTGTGTGGTGGGCTATGGCTGGCAGGATGGCAGAGGTGACAGTTGGGTTCTGTGCGCAGCCCCACATGGCACACTGCCCCGCCCTGGGAGGCTTCATGGAGTGGACTCAGCCTTCCTCAGGGTTGTGACCAGTGGCATGACTGAGTGCTGTACGGGTGAGGTCAAGGACTGAGTGCTGGTGGTGAGACCCTCCAGTCCCACAGGACAGTCTTCTTCTACCTGCCAGTTCTGAGCCGGGAGAGAGACGCCAGTGTCGGGATGAAAGAGGAAAGGTTCTATGGGCTGGTCCGGGGCCAGAATCTGGGAGGGAGCCATGCTCGACACCTGGCTTGTCTTTGTTTTATCCTTTTGGGGTCCAGGGCTATTTGTGGATGTTTGTCCCAGGTGAGAACGAGAGGAAGGCAGCCAGGGAACTCTTACAACAGCTAGGCCGAGTCATCGTCCATCTGAATGCAGACTGCAAGGCTCCTTTTGTCGAGTGTGTGGTGCTGGCACTGCTGGTCCAGAGCCTGAGCTGGAGGTGGTTAATGACAGCTTCGGGCATAAATCCTCTGAAGATACTTCCTGCAGAGGGCTGCCAGAGCCTCCTTTTTCTCTACCCAATGAATGTTTTATTCCAGGCTGCAATTCTGGAAGGGAAAAAACAGGCTAGGAGGGAGTAGACCCAAGGCCTCTCCCAGGGCATTGCTGTGTATCTGCAGAGTCCTGCCCTCACCTCCCTGCCCTCCCGACTGGCACTGGGAGATTGCCCTCAGAAAATCCTTAGCATTCAGAAAAAACACATGTCTTTCAGCCAGACAGACTTGGGTTTAAGATCCAAATGTGCCACTTCTTACCTGTTGGAACTCAGCTTCTCAGCTTCTTACAACTCTTCTTCCTCTTCCTCTTTCTCTCCTTTTTTTTTCTTTTTCCTTCTCCTCCTCCCCCTTTTCTTCTTCCTTCTCTTCCTTTTCCTCCTCTGCTTCTGCTTCTTCTCCTGTGGTTCTGAGGATTGAATCCAGGGCCTTTGAAGTGAACTTTTAAAAATTGTTTATTTTGAGACAATCTCCCTAAGTTGTTAAGTTTCTTGTGCTGGCTTTGAATTTGTGATCCGCTTGCCTCTGTCTCCTAGGATGCCAGGATCATAGAGGCACGTCCCACCACATCCAGCTTTCATTTCTCATCTTAATGGCCATGCGACATTTCTACCTCCTAGCACTAGTGTGCGCACTTGACCTAGAGCTGGGCACATCATTGTGATTGTGAATGATGGCTATCTTGAGTATCCCAACACTTGCTAGTGGCTATTCTCAGTTATTTGTTACCTAATGGACCAGACACTGTGAGGTACCACGAACGTAGATGGATGAGACACAGCTTCCTCTCTCCCTAGAGAAGCTGTTGGTTCTGGGAGTAGAGGTGGCCTGTGTCTCCGAGCGTGGGTGTGGGGACAGCACGGGGTCTACTCTGCTTGTTGGGCGAGATGAGGCCACCTCTCTTCGAAAGGCTGTAAAGGATGGAGAGGAGTTTTCCAGGCATTTCGGGTATGTGTGAAGAGAAGAGCAAGACCAGATGGCAGGAGGGCCACAAATGCGATTCAGCCCTTGACCTACTTGTGGAAGGCAGGGCCTCATAGTGCAGGCTCCTCAGACAAGCGAGCCTGAGGGTCTCTGCCTCAGCTGGCATCCGAGCCCGCTCAGTGGTCTTCGTTCAGTGGTTGCATGGATGTGGGTTGGGATCCAGCCAGGCTCGAGTGGGGCAGGGTTGAGGTGGCATCTGGGGTCACGAAGGCCTCTGTCTGCATCCAGGAGCCTGGCTTAGGGTTAGGATCAGGAAGTCACTGGAATAGGTGATTACTAGATGGGAATCATAAATGTGGAGCCTTCTAAAAGGGGGTTCCGGGTAGTGTGGACAGGAGGGGCTTCCCGAGATAGTGACCCAAAGCTGTTGTTATCAAATGGAGATGGAGGGAAAGGGGGAGCTGGTGCAATCTGGGTGCTTCAGGTATAATAAAGAGTCAGAGCACTTCCTGTGTGTTCAAGGATACACACTGTGGGTAATCCCTAAATACACAAATTGGTGAATTTGAACCAAATAAAGATGACTATATTTGACTCAGTGGTGTTGTGTGTGTGTGTGTGTGTCTGTTTATGTGTAACTTAGGTGATGACAAAAACTAAACATAAAAACTTTCTCTTCCTGGCACGTTGTGAACTTTGTAAAGCTCTTATTTAATCCTGCTAAGTCTGGCTCTCACTACATACTACACCTTCCCCACAGTTGTGTCCTGAGGCAAAATGCGTGACTGTGGCTCTTGGTGGATGTGTGTGTTGGTTGTCAGGCTCTGCGGTGCTGTTTCCTCAGTCCAGCGGCTCTCAATGCTGGCCGCCATTATTGTATCATTTTCTGAATCTTCCCCCAAATGAATGAAATCCAAGTCTCTGTAGGGTGGACCTGGCCATTAATGTTTTTTTTTTTCTCTCTCTCAGACCTGTGCTGTTGATTCCAATAAGGATTTAGATGGTTTAAACCACTGCCATCATCTCTAACCTCGATGGCTGTTTTATACCTTTCTTGTACATCAAACCTCTAACTCCTTCCTCTTGAGAACACCCAAATACTGAAGTTATTTCACGTTTCCCTGAGAAAATGATGACAATCAGAAGAGAATCCATATATTTTGTTTTAATCCATTCAAAATACTACAACAAAATCCTGTAAGTAGAATGAGATAGAAACCAGATACAGCTACGGTTCATAGTTCTCAAGGTCCTATGATGAATGAGGTGCTGGCAGTTTTGGGGTCTGATGCGGATCCACTTCTTAGTCCACAGATGGCACCTTCTCACTGTATCCTCATGTAATAAAAGGGTTAGCTAGCTCGCGGGGGTCTACTTATGCCACTGATCTTATTAATCAAAGTGAAACCTTTGGAGTGTAATCAGCACCATCTCCTGATACTATCATGATGAAGAGTAGGAGTTCAACATAGGAATTTTGGTAGGATAAAGCGTTCGGGCCACAACACTTTTCCACCACCCACATATTCTGCCTTTTGCTTGTTACTGTGTATTGTTCTTTCTGTTCTTATTTAAGATCAACCTTTTCACTTGTGTGTTCATCTTATTCTCTGTTAAGGGGTTGACTATGTACTTTTCCCTCTCTTTCCACTGCCTTTCCTCTACTGGATCCTTCCCATCTGCATATATCTCTCTTGAATGACTGCTGTGTCTCTTATTTAACTTGATTTGCACACATTTCCTTGTGTGCATCTTCTCCTAATTTGCTGTTGTTTATTCTTTCTGCTCCCAAAATGAGTTGCTTGCACTTTCTGTCTAGGATTCTGCCTTTCTCATTCTCATTTAAACCTAGTCTGATTAGTCTTTTGCCTCCATGACTCCACCAAAGCTCCTCTGGTCAGAGCCTTGCCCAAACCCACTCTTATCAAATCCAGTGCCCAATCTCAGGCCTCACCTTGACTTGTCAGCAGCACTTGATACAACTGGTTCTCCCATCGTAAAAAGTTGTCAACTCTTGGCTTCTGAAACGTTGTTCTTTTTGGTTCTCCTCTTTTCAGCTTCCTTCTGTTGATGTCCTTCGTTGGCTCATCTTCATTTGTTTCCTTTGGAGTCTCCTAGGGAGTGGCTGCTGAAGTTTGCCTTCTTTCTGTCTCCTTAGTCCTTGGTGCTCTTCCACTCATATGCTGGTGATCCAGAACTTTCTCCTGGGCTCCATATTCATCTATTTATTTAGCCATCTCTGAACACTTTTCTTTCGGTGGCTAGTAGACATCCCAAATATGTCATGTCCAAATTGGGGAAGCTATTTCTAAAACAGCTGCCTCTGACTCAGTAGACAGGAATTCTCACCTTTCCAGTT
The DNA here is from genome assembly GCA_004026965.1 of Petromus typicus. Taxonomy (NCBI): domain Eukaryota; kingdom Metazoa; phylum Chordata; class Mammalia; order Rodentia; family Petromuridae; genus Petromus; species Petromus typicus. The sequence continues at coordinate 80,295 of PVIR01003828.1, read as the reverse complement.
GTTAAAACTTGAGACTCCTATTCAACTCTCCTCTTTCCTGTTGTATTCAGTTTAGCAAATTGTGTCGAGCGTGCTTTCATAAAAATTCAGGAAACTTGACTCACCAAATTCATTTGGTCTGTGACAGGTCCATCTCACTTTTTAATTCTTTTTTTTTTTTTTTTTTTTTGGTGGTACCGGGGATTGAGTTTGGGCCCTTGTGCTTGTAAGGTGAGTGTGGTACCCTGTGAGCTAAATCCCTCATCCTTCATTTTATAATTTTAAGGGTTGCTTTATGACTTGCACTAGATAGGTCTATATTCAAACCCGTAACCAGACTGACCATTTTTAAATGCAGTATCATACAATCTTTCTGCTCAAAAAGCAACAAAATTTTTCTGTTTCACTCAAAGCCCAAATTCTCAGAAGCACCTACAAGGCTCTGTGTGACCTAGTCTTCAGAGCCTCACAGATGTCATCTCCTACCACCCTCTTACTTCTTCATTTTGTTGCATCTCCCCAAGCTTCACCTCAAACAGGAAGCACATTTTCCCTCAGAGCCTTCACACTTGTTACTTTTAATTGGAGCCCTCTTCTGTCATCTATTGCCATGGCTTTTTATCTTTTCATTAAGGGTTTTACTTAAATGTTACATTAATAGAGAAACCATCTGGCCACTTTAGATAAGGTAAGAATCTCTCACTTGCTTTTTTCCATCCTTCTACCTGGCTCTATATTTCCCTTTTATCCCAGCTTGTAGTTCTTCAGTAGCACACAAAGCCACTGAACTTATACACTCCTTATCTCTTTTCATCATGAAGTTGTTTCCAGGAAGTCAGAGACATCATCCTTTTTGTACACAGCTATTTAGCTGAGACCCGCAGCAGTGACTTAGAAGGAATAGGCAAAACATACTCGGTAGTTCAATTTAGCTAACTTCTCATAATGACAAAAAATTAGTTGGAGTAACCTACAGTGTGAGGATGAGGAAACTGAAGCTCGGAGAGGTTGACTAACTTTCTTAATGGAACACGGCTTGTTAGTGTTGACCCGGGACCCAGATCTTCCTAGCACCCATGCTAAATTATGCTAAGACCTTGTTGGATTTGGCTTTCCCAAGCTTTTACACCATCTTGTGGGCAGCAAGCAGCTCCAGAGGATGACAAAATTCCTGTGAAAAATATGTTCCAAATCTGACTGGTGGTGTAGGAAATGCAAACCTAATACTCTGTCTGCAATTTCTAAGTCCAAAAATTTGTAGAAAATAAGTTTTATTCTTAACTCATTTGGAACAGATCAGTGGCTGCATCAGACTGCAGTGGCTAATGAGTTATTCTGGTTTAGACGTTCCCAGAAAGGGTGATTGGCTGGCAGCCATCCTGGAGAGAGGTGACTGAGCCTGGAACTCAGAGCACCTGTGGGCTGGCTCTGTCTAGCAGCTTCCAGTGTCAGGGTGAGGCAGAATTGAGTCGAAGTTGGTAGGAGGTCAAGGAGCAGAGTTCAAACTGGCAGGAAGCTGAGCTATAGCCGTTATGAGGCATGCAGAGGGTTGCAGGCTGAACAAATAGGATTCCTGGCTCACAGCCAGAAACCAGCCTCAACTTCAGCGGAAGTAAAGGTACAGGCTTGCTGCGGCTATCCACCCTAATGTACGGCTGGCTTGCTGGGATTACACAGTCTGAATCTGGCTCTGTTGGCTCGTTCTGTCTACCAGTGGTGGCAGAGACACATCCTGAAATGGACATTTTTTTCTCCCTTTTTGTTTTGTTCTCTTTTTTCCTGATTGTTTTTTCTTGTTTTTATGAATGTGAACATTTTTTTCTAGTTTTTTTTTGCTCTGTTCTTGTGATTATTTCTTCCTTCTCTCTTTCCCTCCTGTCTTTTTCACCAGTTTCTCAAAGTTCGCAGAATCTTCCTTTGTCTTGCAGCTTTGCTTCTAATCTCTTCCTCTTCTTCTGTGTCTGTATGTTTTTCCTTCAGTGTCTTTTAAATTTTCTCTCCTGAAGGTAAACATGCCATATTGAAGGTGTATTGCTGGGACTGAGCAGTCTGTTTGTTTTAGATTTTGTTATATAACCACAAATATAGTCTGTTTGTTCTAGATTTTGTTATATAACCACAAATATAGTTCATATGGTTAAAGATGGAAATTACTAGTTTTAATAGTTTATCATTTTCTAGGCTGTGTTTGATGCTATTGTTGTTTGTGCTACTATAGCCAGCACAACATAATTGTTCTAATTGGTTATTCTTAATAGCCCAAGAACCCTTGTTGCCCAAGGGTCGTAAACAAGACCATAGGCCAGGGCCAAAGAACCGGGGGCTGGGCCAAGTAGACAACAACTTCTCATCCACAGTAAATTGAAGAAGTAGGATCGTGCAACAGGCTCAAAACCCAAAAGCCAAGTAGTCATTTCTTAAGGGTTCTAAATATCAGCAATAAAGCTGCCTGCCATAAGCAATTTACAGGAGGGGGAAAAGAAACAGCAAGATGCATCATGTACAGATACAAATTCCCTGTGATGAAAGTTATTATATATATCTTAAGTGTACTAACACAAAAGAACAAAATGTTCAGATTAGTATTAGTATCAGTCACCCACGTTACTATCCATCAGGCCCACAACCCTCTACGTGGCACAGAACATTCGTCGGCTTTTCAGTGTCTCACCTGTAAGTGTAAGAATACAGCTAAGGAGCACCAGGGACTGAGAGAAGTTTGCAATGTGGAAAATAGAAACCAAAAGAGACAATCAGTAACAATGTATGGAGAAGCTCAGAAGAAGTAGCAGCAATTTAGGGAGCAGAAGAAAACTACATCAATCTCTTTATTACTAGTCTGAGAAAGACCAGAAAAGGATTGCAGAAATAAAAGTAAGTGGCACAAGCTCTACTCAGAAAAGAAGGAAGTCTGAGAAATTGAAAGTAGGATAGTAGAACAATATAAGAATAGATGTAGGCATGTAAAGTTGAAAACACTTGCAGGAAGTGTCACCCGAATAAAAGATAATGAAATAAAAAATAAGGAAGAATTATTTTAAGAAGTCTAACATCCAAATGATAAGACTTACAGAAACAGGTAATGGAGACACTGAGGGGAGAAAAGCATCATAGGAGAAATACAAAAAAAAAAGAAATCGGAACCGTAGAATATAGGTTCCAGATTGAAAAGCTCACTGAAATCCTTAGGTCTATGAATGAAGAAAAGATACCAGAAGAAAAGCTACTAGACAGAAAAATAAAAAACCCTAAAGATGATATTTAAGACTAAAAGTCTGACTGACAGGAGATATCCCTGGGTAATACCAGTAGCTAGAAGACAGTGGAGCCATCCTTTTAATTTTTTTTTTTTTTAGGTTTTTGAGATAAGGTCTCACTTTGTAGCTCAGGCTGGCCCTGAGCTCAGCCTCAAACTCACATCACAGCAACCTTCCTGCCTCTGCCTCCCGAGTGCTGGGATCACAGGCATGAGCCACCACACCTGGCACTGTGGTATGTGATACTGGTTGCTGCTGGGCGTGAGTCTCCACACCCAGTATTGTATGTGGTTACTGGGGATCGAACCCAGGCCCTTGCTCTTGCAAGACAGGCGCTGGAACCACTGAGCTAACTCCCCGGCCCGCCATCCCCTTAAAATTTAAGAGGACATTATTTCCAACTGAGTAATTCTATCTAGACAAATTGTTAATCAAATGTGCAAGTGGAATATGGTGTCTGGATATGAGAAGTCTCAATTATTTTACCGCCCACACATCTTTCTGAGGAAGACATTGTGCATATGTTCCTTAAACTAAGGAATGAACAAGGAGGAGTAAATGGATCTTGGCTTAAGCCCAGAAAGACATTCACTTCAGACTAGAGGAAGACCAAAGTTTCTAGAAAGTAGAGCTTCATGAAAAGAAAAAGAAGAAAACAAAAGTACTATTTGACTTGTAGTGAGTTTTATACTTTTGTTGGAAAGTTGAAGACTGCAGAAGTGTTAGAGCATTAAATATACAAACAAGAGGCAATCATGAACTCTAGAAATGACAACCACGGGAGCAACATGAAAGAAATTAATTGTGATAAACCCCATGGCTCAGCTGTGAGCCATAATTTATCTCGTTATATAAATGTAAGTTCTGGTGCTGATTTGATAAAAAGTGCTGAGACTGTATTGTGAGATGTAGGGAGGAAGTGTCTGTCATATGGGATAGTGGTATAAGCCAAAGCCATATTTTCTACAGGAGGAAGTCAAAGAGTCACCTAATATCAAAAAAAGCTTTGTAAGCATGCTGTTTATCCACATGGAGATAACTCTAGAAACAGGTAAAATAGTTGAAATATTTTGCCTTTAGGCAGCAGAAATTAAGGACGAGGAGGGTGAATGGAGGGTGAATATTCTTCCTGTAAGCCCTGCAGGGCTCCTAGACTTCTGTGGCTCCCACCTGTCTAGAGTGATCCCTAGAACAGGACCAGTGAAGGCTGTGTGATGCTGTAGAAGGTGCATTGACCACACAGTCGGGTCCACAGCAGAGCCACTGCCTTGGATATCCTTCACGTGGTAGTGGAAGAAGAGCTTCCCTTTTCTGATTCTTTGAAAATAAATTCGTATACCATTTTTCCTTTGGGTTGTATCTTGTATTTAGTGTATGACTCTAAAGTTAATTTCAGCACTTGATGGAGATCTCTTGGCCTAGCTTCATCTTTTTTTTTTTTTTTTTTTTTTTTGTGGTGCCGGTGATCGAACTCAGGACCTTGTGCTTGCCAGGCAGGTGTGGTGCCCCTGAGCTGCAACCTCAGCCCACCCTAGCTTCATCCTGACCCTGAGGGAAGGAGGACATTTGGGAGGCTGGTGTGTGTGTGTAATCCCATTAACTCTGCAGCTCTGTGCACCAGCTATTACTAAAGCTCTTGTCCTCTCATCTGAAAAGGCAGAAAATACTCTGCCTCAGAGGACTGAGTGAGTAATAAACAAGTAGTTTAGTATATAGACCTAGTATGTGGTAATTGTTAGAATAAACTGGGGTTAAAAAAATATAAGGGAACATCTGTGGTTAACGCTTGGTCTAAAGCAGGAGCCTCCTAGTGTTGAACTCAGGCCCCGTTGAGGAAACTCCTTACACGAGTGAGCCTGGGGTGAGAAGAGGGTGGAAATCAGCAATATGTATTGTACAAGGATCTATAACAGCTCTTAGCTAATTTGCTTCTACTTCCAAACACAATCTGAACAGCTGTTCACCTCTTAAGTAAAGTGGGGTGATGGTCCAGTGCTAAACGGGGCTACCTTACCACGAGGCTCCCACACACCTGGGGGTGAGGGCCCTGTGACGCCAAGGACCTGGCCTAGTGTCTCACTGCCATGACATTTACTGTCTGACTCAGAGCAGCCATGAGCTTGGCCCTGCTTGGGGCTGGGCTGTGAAGCTCTCGGGTGTACAATTTGGACTCAAGGTTTCAACTTCTTGGGTTATTTCGTTCTTGATGAGCTTCCTGAATCCTGGTTCAGGGCTGTGATCAGATCCTGGTAACTGTGGGCACCTGAGGCGTACCCTGCCGCAGGCAGGAGGAGGGTGTTGGTGAGGCCTTGGCGGCTACTTATTTAGCTGCTGTCTTTCTCAGAGCCATCTTCTGTGTCTTCTGGGTCTGAAGATGGAGGGAAGGAGATGGGCCCAGTCGCTGCCAGCGTGGTCAGGTGCAGAACAGGGCAGTGCAATCAAGCAGAGAGCAGGCCCTGAGCATGGGGAAGGAAATTGGGGCCATCTTGGCTGCTGGGCCTGGAAGAAAAGCCAGAAACTAAACCCATGCGTTGAGCCCCGTGACCCCTTATGAGACTGGGAGGGAAGTCAGGGGAGCTGACAGACTGCAGAGGGGGTGTGGGTAGAATGTGAGCTGTGCGAGGACTACAGGAAGCCTGGGGACAAGGGGCATGTGAGAGGAACTTGGGCCAGCTGAGTGTGCAGTGTGCAGTGGGGGGATGGGACAGAAAAAACTTTAGACTTTGGAGAAATCATCCGGTTATAACTTAAGCAATTTGGGGTGGTCTTGTCTGGTGACTGTATCTATCAAAATCTCAGATGTGAACTTGGGAAATCCCTACCTGCCTGACAGGTAGGAAATCCCTACCTGCCTACTGTCCCCATAGTGACTCTAGATGCTTGGTGTTTTGTTGACATTAATTATAGACAGCAGCAAAGTGCTCAAGGCTTCAAGCACTTTTTTCTTTTTCCATTTCACCTGATGCCGTCTCTCTGCTCTGTTTGAAGTCCCTGGAGGCCTTGGCATTTCCACCCCTCAAGCGGCACTGTCAGCTCCCATTTTAGACTCATTCCTGCCAGCCCCTGCCCTCCCACAGGAGACTTGTTTCTGTCTTAAATCTTTTACTTGGACACTGTCCTTGTGCATCCACCACTCTGTCCCTGGTGGTTGTTTTCCTCTCTGCCAGTTCTTACATATACACCCTGGGAACACATTTTAGCATTGTGGATCTGATCTTAGACTATGGTTAACTTAAGTATGAAAAGTGAGCATTAAAAATTGACAAGACAGACGCCTGGAGCTCCGCATTCATTTCCGTTAGCGATGTCATGTTAGCAGGGATGTGGGCGTGGGACGTGAGGAATGAACGTGTCTCTCCCATTCCGGGAGGAGTTTCTGTGGTACAGCAGTCCTGCCGGTAGTGTGACCTGGGCTGTTCACAGACCTGAGAAGTTCACAAGCTCTTTGACTCAGACGTTTGATTTCCAAGATTATGTTTTCAGGAAATTATGAGTTTTCCTCAATGATAATAGTTTCAAACACTTTTTTTCAATTAGCACAAAGGACTTGGAGCTGACTGAAATGTTCCCCTTTTAGGGGTTGGGGACAATTTGTAGGGAAACTCTGCATCCATGGACTGTGGGGACCCAAGGTACATACACATTATTAGGCAGTCATTCAGATAACACTGCAGACTACTTCATAACTTGCACCAAGCTATGCCTTGCCCTTCCACATTTTTATAAAAAAAAATCTAGGCTGCAAAAAGGAAAGCAACCCAAAAGCTCGAGGAGTGTATGTGTTAGGCTCGCGCGGAGCCCCTCCAGGAGACGCACCCCAGAGAGACGCGCAGTCAGAATATCGATGCAACAGCAAGAGGTTTATTCGAGTACCAGCGCTGGGACCGTCCTAACACGCAGGAAAGGGCGGCCCTGAGTATCAGATTTTTACAATTTTTATACCCGCATTTCTAGTTTAAGCAAGGTGTCTCTATTTCATTGGCTCAGCAAGCTGACCTTTAAATTCATTGGTGGGTGACTTTTCTGCACTGCCTGTGGATTTTATTTCCTCATACTTGGGATTTCTGGGAATGGGAGGGCTTTATGAGAAATAGAAACTTGAGGAAGTAGAAACTTAGGCCTACTACTTTTTCTGTCGTAGTTGGGGCCTGTCCTAGATTTTTTAACCTTACATATGTTATCTATAGTTCTCTTGGGTAAAGCAAGAATAGTTAACTTTTGCTTTTATATTTACCTAATTGTATTTTCTAAAATGATAGATGGAACGTAGGTTTCTTTAGCACATGAAAAAATTACTTTTAAGACAAGTGTCATCTACTCAGACATATACTACTATTACTACTACTACTACTACTACTACTAATACATGGATTGAAAATTTAGGCTTAGGTAAAAGTGCTCCCCAAATAAATGTGAAATTGCACTCACATTTGTAACAGTGTAAACAGCATACTATTGGTCAAGGGGAGATTGTGAGCAAGTTTGTTGTGTTTGCTGATTGAAATCAAGTAGCCTGCACGCCTGTGGGAATGGGAGAGCTGGGCTGGAGATGTGGAGTTTTCTTACCTTGCTTTTCCTAAACACTAGCATGGAGGAGCATCAGGGTCTAGGGGCTGCTGTACATTTTGCTTTGCTTAATCTGCAGCTCGCTCTGAGACTGTGCAGCCCCAGGAGGAGTGGACGTCGGTTAGCGCAGGGCCAGGGTGGGCCGTGTGAGGAGGAGGCTGGTTCCTCTTGGAGGGTGAGGGCTGTGATTCTAAAAGGGGCCCTGAAGTGCCTGGAGAGACCAGGGCTGGGAGGAGCAAAGGGAGGAGCAAGGGTGCTCACCGAGATGAACAGCAGAGATGAACGTGCGCTCCTGGTGTTTGGTCCCAAACTTTGCTCTGTTTCCTCCTCCTGCAGCTACTTGTGTGGATCTCTGCAGCGAGAAGCCCAGGAAGTCCCTGGTGTCCGGGAGCCGAGCTGCAATGAACTGGCTCCCCTGAGCCCATCTCAAGCCTGTCTGTTAGGTCTCACCGCAGCGCTGAGGTAAGACCCCCGAGTCCCAGCGAAGGGAGAGAACACAGTGCCTCTCCTGTGGTGAAGGTGGTGGGCTGGACGGAAGCTTCCTCTGATGCTTAGCAAAAAAGAAGCAGTTGTTTGTGATTCTACCAGACCATCTGCTTCCCTCTGAGCCCATTGGGAGGTTGCTTGGTGGCCAGAGAAGTGTGATTTGACAGAGAAGGTATTTTGAAAGCTTGACAAGGAGTTGTGCTGCTTCAATTGCTGATGCAATTTGAACTCCACAGGCAAGGAATTTATCCTCCAGGTAAGACAGCACAGTCAGGTGAGCTCTTCAGTGCGCCTGCTGTGCTCTGCAAGTGCAGTTGAGCTTTTAGGGAACAGGTACACACACTCACACATGCGTTACCCCCGCCCCCAGATTTGCACATGCACCAATCCAAGTGAGACAGAGTAACAGCAAAATTTCAGGGAAGTTATTGTAAAATATTCCTGTAAGCCTACCAAAAAATGCTTCTGATTTCCTGGATGTGTTCTGATGAGAAAGGTAACGTGTTCTCCTAGGATGCTTGGAGAAATGCGCATGTGGAAGAAAATAAAACATTCTGGAATCTTACTCCTGTTGGCAGTCCTGTCGGGGAGGTCCTGCCCTCCTTATGGTAGCTTTTATCCTTCTCCAGGATGTGGACTGTTTCTGCAGGAAGGTGGAGAGGTGCAGCACAGAGAGGCCCAAGGAGGGATCTTGCTTCTAGTCTGGAAAATCTCCAGAAACTGATTTTTTTTTTTTTTTGTTTTTTTAGGTTTTTTTGGAGACAGGGTCTCGCTTTGTAGTTCAGGCTGGCCCTGAGCTCAGCCTCAAACTCACATTACAATCCTCCTGCCTCTGCCTCCCGAGTGCTGGGATTACAGGCGCGAGCCACCATGCCCGGCACTGTGGTATGTGGTACTGGTTGCTGCTGGGTGTGGGTCTCCACACCCAGTATTGTTATTTTTGGTTACCGGGGAATCGAACCCGGGTCCTTGAGCTTGCGAGACAGGCACCGGAACCACTGAGCTAACTCCCCGGCCCCCAGAAACTGATTTTTAAATATTCAAGAATTTTGTTAAGAAATTGTTGGCAGCTTAAAAACTGACCACCGTGGAAATGTGTGTGCCATGGAAATGAACAGATACACAAGCCATCGCTTTTCTCGTTTGTAGATGTAGGTCACGTCAGCATGTCACTTGTCCTAGCACCTGCACTGTCCATGGGGGCAGGGAGGCGCTGGCGGTCACTTCACCTGTGAGTCCCTGGGCTTCTGTACCTGTGCACTATGGATGTTCAATAAACGATAGTTGAATGAAGAAATGAGAGTGATATTTCTGTCCTTACTGTAAGAGAGCTGTGAGAGTCCCCTGTGTCTTGTCTTCTATGAGGCTCCCTGCCCTTGCAGGCACTGTAGCTGATCGGGAGACCTTGAAGTGCTCACTGGGCAGAAGTTGGCTGTGTCTTCTCCCCTCTGGCTCTTGCTCCTTGGGTGGTCTATGAATTACTGACACCCTTTCATTGAGGCAGATGAAAACCCTCCATTTACTGACCAACATCTGGGGCTCATTTCCTTCCTGGAAACATCAAGAGGTTGGTCAGAAGTGTGAAAAGGAAGCCTCAAACCCTGGATGTGAGAACCAGGACTGCAATCAGCTTTTGACTCAGAATCTCTGTTGGGGGTGGGGGTTGTGACAGGGAACTTCCTGCCAAATGTGAAATTTCAACAAAAGCTTCTTTGTTCCAGGCCCTGCTGCTGAAGCAGATTAGAGCTAATTAAATAAGCATAATGGAGTCCCAGCCTCAGCCTTCCTCTTTTTACTTTCTGAATCTTTTTCCTCTTTTTCTGAATTGTTTTCCTCTCTGCCCATCTGGGTTATTTCCCCAAAGAGAGGGGATAAGGAGAATGTGGGACATCAGTGAATCACCAGTTCATCTTTGTAGAATCATATGTTCAGAAAATAGTAAAAGTGGAGAGAGCTACAGAGGTCCACTGGTCACCCACCCTCATTTTAAGAAGCTCAGTCACACAGCGGCTGCTGGTCCATGCTTGTGCTGAAAATGGATTTCTCCCTGGAGCGGAAAGGAGCACAGTCTGGGCCTTTAATCCGCCTGGCAAGGGGTTGTGGGGGATGATGTGTTAGCCCCGGCTCCAGGCTTCCCATGCCTTCGGCTGTATCTGACACCACAGCCTCACAGCACTTCTGTGCCCTCTGGTTTTCTTGGTATTAACTATTCAGGGTCTTGGTTTCCAGCTCAGGGAAGCCAGTTTGAGAAGATCTCATTCTGAAGAACTTCAGGTGGGTTTATGAGGAAGGGCAGGAGAGAGACTGAGTTCATGATCATTCTGGGCATGAGTTCTGCGCTCTGTCCATCTTATCCCTGTTAATTCTGCAACAGTCTCAAAGGGACCCACCCTCCTGTCTCTGATGTTGCAATAGAGTCTCCGAGAAGTAGAGACTCACTCGAGATTTTGCCACTCGGAAGCAATAGAGATGTCAGCTAGATCTGTTTGTGACCTCTTCGGCTTCTCAGGGCTAGTGAGGGCTCTTCACAGCAAGTAGGAGTTTGAAATTCAGGTCCCACAACAGCATTCCTTCTTTAGGGAGCATCATTCCATCTCTGAATCCCTGTGAGCATCTGTGTTCTAACGGAGTAGGAGCTTCGCACACCACTGCTCTGTTCTTTCAGGGGCTATCTGTCCTTCCTGTCGTGGAAGACATTGTTGGAGCTCAGAGCACCCGTGGAGTCTACAGCAGAGTCTTCTTGCTCATCTGTGTCCCGGCCGCAGGGTGCAGTGTTTCTGGGTCCTGGGTTTCCACCCAGTTAGAATCGGGTAGCCTCTCCACTCCAGGGTTCTGAACACTTCTCAGGGCACACACTCAGTTAGGTATGTGTCCTTGTCCTCCATGGCTGGGGAAGAGATTATTAAATCCTCTGGCAGGAAGGATTTAATTCAGTTCTGCTACTGCTGTGTGCCCAGCCAAATACACCAGCCTGGTTGGGCAACAAATTCTAGCTTAGCCTTGGGCATACAAATCTGAGAAGGGATGAGGGGAGGAGCTTCCTCACATCAGGACTGTACAGCACATAGGTTCTCCTCCTCTTTCCTGCATCTTCCCATGGTGCCCTGTGACCACGCACCTGGCGTGTGTTCTACAAGAACCTGCAAGAGAGAAATTCAGCCCCGGTTGCCCTGCCGTCTTGTGCTGTGTCCTGGGGTTCCCAGATTCCTGAGCTCAGAGTTTTAAATGTTCAGCCTGCGTAGTGGAAGACAGCGGCGCACAGGCAGGGGCTTTGGAGGATCCATGCAGAGGGGTGGGACCGAGGAGGAGGAGGCAGAGCGGCCCAGGAAACAGCTTGGGGAGGTGCTGCTCTGTGGAGGTGGCTGCTTGACTCTGCAGTGAGGGCTGATGGGATTGCTGAGGGCGCTGTCACAAGTAATCAGGAGTCCTTTTCATCCAAAGCAACTGATCTGCTGCAGAGGAAGGACAGGCTGAGTTTTGCAGGGCACATGATGTGGGATGAGAAGCCTTGGTGGGCTCACTGGTTAGTCTTCACTCTTACCATGGGGAAGGTGGAGGCTCAGAAAGGAGAAGGGCTTTGGGGAAGTGGAGTCTGATCTCCTGGTTGCGTAGGATCTGTCTGCCAGACCACTCTGGCTGAAGATGAAAGATTTCGTGGGCGTCAACACAGCCACTTCCTGTCTCAGCCTATCTGACTGCTGGTGGAGATGTGTGTGTCCGAGACAGCACAGGTGTCATCTCAGGGACCTGGGATCTTTGGAAGCCCTGGCCTTTTGTCTTCCTCCTGAGGGTCTTGCGTAGGCCAGGGGCCATCCTCTGGTCTGGACTGGGAATCTGCCATCGCTGGAGGTATCACAGTTCAGACAAAAGCTCCTCAGCGTGGAAGGTGCTTGACTCCAGTTTAAGCCTGACTTGACTGTAGCAGCAAGACCACTTAGGCCAGTAATGGCGAACCTTTTGGAGTTCCCAATGATGTAGAGAGCCAGGTGTGGCACTCATGCCATAAGTTCACTGCCACCGAGTCCTAGGATCCCTGACCCAGATTCATCATTTGGAAAATGGGCTCAGTAACATTCACCTGGAGTGGAGGTTAATAATTTATATTTTTCCCTACAAAGTAACTGCCCATAAAATGGAACCCATTACTGTTTTTCCTGTACCTTTACTGGGGTATAATTGACAGATAAAAACCTGTGTGTATTTAATTTGTACAGCTGGTTGTACTGTGATGTACATGTACACTCACGGATCTACTCTCACAATCACATTAACGCACCCAGCCCATTATCCCCCTCCCAACTTCCTCCAATCTTATCCCTCCCTCTTGTTCCTTTGTTCTCTTCCGTTCTCCTCAGCAACCACTAATCTTCTTCCTATCAGTATAGATTAGTGTGTATTTTGTACAACTTCATGTAAGTGGGATTATGTCGATATACTGTTTTCTCATTCCATATAATTATTTTTCAACCATGTTGTTTTATGAATCAGTGGTTTGCTCCTTAATTGCTAAATGTATCTCAAGGTGTGATATAGCTGGGCTCTTTTTAATTGAGACTATTAAAATAAAGCCCCTCAGTCATAATTCCAGCTTCTTCAAAAGGGTCAAAAGTTTGAGACCAGCCTCGACAACTTTGTGAGACTCTGTCTCAAAAGTAAAAATTAAAAAAATGACCAAAGATGTAATTTAGTGGTAGAGGGCCACTGTAATCCCCAGTACTAAATATAAAACAAAACAAAACAAAACAGCATTTTTGAAAAAAGTATTTGTGCTGCCTTATGCATTCATTTCTCTTGGATCTATAGAAGTGGAGAATGGCCAGGTCATGTGGTAGGTGGATGTTAGCTTTGTAAGCTACAAATGTTTTCTAGAGAGATTTTGCCATTTTACTTGGCCAGCAGCTCTGTCTTACAGCTTCAAGTGCTCTGCTGCCTTGCCGGTACTTGGTGTGCCAAGTCTTTTTAATTTTAGCCATACTAATAGATAGATGTATAGGAATATCTCACTGTGATGTTATTTACATTTCCTAAAAGATTAAAAATGTCAAGCATCTTTTCATGTGCTTACTTGCCACCTACATATCTTCTTTTAGAAGTGGTGGTTCAGATCTTTGGTTTATTTAAAAAAATAATTGGGATGTCTTCTTACGATTGAGTTGGAAGAGTTCTTTATATGTCTTCTAGGCAGGGTCTTCATTGGATATGTTTTGAAAATGTTTTCTCACTTTCTGTGCGTGGAGTAGGAGATATAAACCAGTAAACCAATAATTAGAATCGGGTTGAATAAGTATTGTGCACAGCGAGTATAGAAGAAGAGCAGTGACCTGAAGATGGGGACTGTCTGGGAGGAGAAGGGATGGATTTTGAAGGAAGTGAAGGGAGTTGAGTTGGGGTGGGATGGAAGGGTGGCTGGGGTATAAGTTTGTATGTGAAGAGGAACAAAGATACAAAATGACATGTTATGTGTGAAACTAAGAACAATTTGATCTGGTCTCGGATTTATAGAGTGGAAATATGTGGGCTAGTTTCCCAGCTCTCTCGTTTACTAGCTGTGCATTTAAAACCAAAACTTTTAATTTTGAAATAATTGCAGATGCACTGAGAGTTGCAGATAGGACAGAGAAAGTCCAGTGTGTCATCCTTCACTTAGTTTCTTCCATCGATTTTTGTCTCAGTTATAGTACAATGTGAAGACAGGAATCTAAAATTGGCACGAAATGTGTTCTTTTCTTCTACATAGATTAGTGTAACTATCAGCACAGTCAAGATATAAGACAGATCCTTCAGCAAAAAGATCTCCACTTGCTTTGCCTTTGTTATCAGACTGTCTCCTTTTTCATCTTGATAACTTTGTCATTTGGAGGATGTTCTATAAATAGAACAATACAATAGGCAACTTTCTTTTTTTTTTTTTTTAGCTCCTCCTGATGTCCTCTGATCCTCTGAGGTTGTTGAGTTATCAGTAGTTTGCTCGTTTTTCTTGTTGAGCACCATCCTGTAGAAGACTGTGCCGCTGTGTATTTACCTCTAGAAAGATATTTTTGATTGTTTCCAGTTTGGGGCTTTTACAAAGACAGATGATAGGATCAGTTGTGTGCACATAATGTTTTCTGGGGCAGGGAAATTGCTGATTTTTATAATACATGTATTGTTTAGCTTTTAGTGGAAGTACACGAATGTTTTGTAGAGAGGTGGTACTGTTGACTTTCCCACCTCCACATGATCTCCTTCCTCCACTCTTTTTATTTTGGCTGTGAAAATGGCATCCTGGTCGCTCAGTGTGGTCTTCATTCGTGTTTCCCCAGAGGCAGGTTGTGTGCCTCTCTTTCTACTCCCAGCTTGGCTGTCTCAGTCTGCACTTCGGGGCTCCTTCTTCTAACCATCTTCTCCTGACATTTTCAGAGCTACCTGCATGAAGAAGTATGGTTTCCTCTTGCTTTGACCTTGTTTTCCTCTTAGGAGAGGTCCTTGTGCATGTCCTTCGTGGCCTGAGAAGAGGATGCTTCATAAAGCTGAGTATTTTTCCGGAGAGGATTGATATTTTTGACCAATGAGTAAACAGCCCATTGGTGCTGACCTTGCTGTGCTTTCTGCCCCATCCCTCTGTGATGCCGGTATCTGATTTACTGGCTGCTCAGGACTGGAGTTGGCTCAGGACTGTTTTGTCAGTATATAGGGCTCTGGGGGAGTCAGGGGCAGCTGCCCTGGCCTCAGACCCATCTAGACTCAACTCTTCCACTCTTTCTGTTTGTTGTAGAAGGGTTTGCAAGGGAATAGTTTAATACAGGACACATATGTTACAGAATTATTTTATAATATTCACCCAAGAAAGTCAAATGCAGAGGAATGTGAGACCCATCCATACACCAGTCGCAGCTAGCTTCCCCTCACCAGCCTATCATCTTCCCTCTTTCAGTTCTTTTATGGTGTTGGCAGCAGTCCTCAGTGGGTCTTTCACTCCCAGAACCACCTTAAGTTCAACTGGGCATTCCAGGTTGACCATTAGTTAATTTACCACCCTGCTTAAAGGTGTAGAGGCAGCTTCAATGACTAGAACGGAACTAACTGTTTTATACCTGTTTATTCATATAGTGTCTTTAATCCTCACAATAACCATAAAAATCAAGCACTATTTGAATCTCCATTTTATAAATTAGGAAATAGGGACACAGAGCAGTCTTGTGGCTAATGAGCTGACAAAGAATCTAGGGTTATGACAGCCATGTCTGTCCTCTCAGTCATTATGCCTCACTCTCTGGAGGTGATCTCTGCAAGGGGGGTTAGAACACATCTTGCTGTGGAACCTAAGGGGTCTCCAGGTCTCTCCTGAGGAGCTCATGAAAGAGGAGGAGGATTTGCCATGAGCTTTTTTGCAGCAGGAACAGCGTGGTTGTTGAGATGGACTGGGAGTAGGTGGAAGTGTGTGCGTGTCCAGAGAGTGTGGCGGAGTATCCTTGACTGTGTGCTGTAGGGACTCCCATCCCAATCCATCTCAGTCCTCCTGCCTTTGCCCAGCAGGAAAGGTTGGAAAAAATCATGGACCTTCTACCCTGATGGGTCTGGATTCCAGCAGTACAGCTTCAGTTTCTTTGCCTACTGAGAGCAGGACAGATACCTGTCTTCCAGACTGCTCTGAGGGCAACCTGGGTACTGTAGTGATGCGCCCTAGGGAGCGCTGGCTCACACAGCTCAGTCTTTGCTTCTCCTCTTCTCTCAGGGCTCGTGTCTCGAATCCCTGGATACAGAGCAGAGCTGCACTGGAAGGAAACCAGGTGTTGTCAACAGTGAAGAATGTCTAGTTACTCCTTTTCATTTGATCTCCTTTAAAAGGTGCATTTATGTGCTCGTTTATGGGCTAGGCACCTATGGTCCCTCGGCTTCACAGAGCATGCAGTCTAAAGAGAGAGACAGATACTATTAATTTAATAATAATACAGTCAAGTGTAAAATCATGAGTTGTAGTGGAGCTAAGAAAGGGTGATCTTATGAGAATGAACCGTGGTCCGAGGCCAAGGACTCTTCCTCAGGAAGTGTTTCAGACTGGGGCCTGGTTCCTTAGCTTTGGGCAGCTGATAGATCCACGTGGAATGCTTGGCTCATTTTGTGCTGTGTCCTTCTCTCCCTGCTGTGATCTCCCCCAGAAACCCGACTGCTCCATGATGCTGCCTTTATCCAGCCTTTCTGAGCTGCTGCTGGTCCCGGGACCTGGGGCCACCAAGAGTTCACACCTCACTGTTCTGGGCGTCCTTGCTGTTGGTTGGTCACATGTGCTCCTGACTCAGTCAATCTATTACTGAGCTGGACATAATGAACCATCTTGGGGTTTTTGACGGTCATAAAAACTTTTTAGAACAACTTGATTGAGTACATTTCTATGAAATGAACACAAATTCAGACAGCAACCCAGTGACTTTTTTTTTAAAAAGTAAATTTCCTGGGTTGTACAATTACGACCACAATCTAATTTGAGAACACTGCTGTGGTTGGTTGGGTTATCTTATCTTACAAAAGGAGAAGAGAATTATATTCATTTATGTAGGATTGGTTCTGTGCTTCCAGCAGGAGAGAAGTAAGTGTCGATGGCTTCTGTGCAGCTGACCAGCATCCTGTGGAAGCCGTGGTGTGTGCGTGCGTGAGGTCTGGGTAGCTGCAAAGCGGGGTTTGCGTTCTACCTTGTGACGCTCACTTGGAAACAGGGAAGAGCCTTGCTCTCGCAGTACCTGTTGTTGCGCTGAATTACTTCCCGGGCAGACAGAGCGAAGTGTTCCCCACGTCTGCAGACAGCTCTAGGCTTTGGCAGCCTGCCCTGTCCACCTGCTTGCTGTACTTCAAAAGATCCCCCCACCTCTGCTGGTCCACAGCCAAACTCAGCAGCGTCCCCACATCACATTTGACTCTGCCTGGCAAGCTTCCTGCTCTCACCCACTCCTTCCCTCCTTGTTCCTCTCCGGTGCCCAGGAGGAGGGGGAAGGACAGGAAGAGGCAGAACACCACCCCCATGTTCCCTTGTCAGGCAGAGCCCAGGGACTTCTGAGGAGGTTGGCCTGGGACTCCAGTGTGGTGGAGGTGAGTGAGGCTGGGCCTGCGGGAGGCTGGGGTCTCCAGGCTGGGTGAGGATGTCAAGCGGGGTGCCATGTACTGATACGTAGACTCTGCACCTGCGTGGCCCTGAGGGTGAGCACCTCCTTACATTTTGTCCCTTAGGTCCCTCCTTTGCCTCACCCTCATCTTGGCCTTGGGGTTCAGTGGCGTTTAGAAGGACACTGATGACTAATTTAGAGAAAGCATTGGTTTGTAAAGGGCTGGGACTCTAGTGCGGATGAGATCTCCAGAGGAAAGCCTCCTATAAGAAGCTATATCAGCTCCCTTGTCCTTCTCCTCCCTAGCCCAAAACAGTCTTCAGTGTCTCTCTAGATGTGCTGAGGCTCCCTGAGCACAGATGGAAGACCGCAGATCAGATTTAAACTCCTGCTCGTCCAACCCCATTTCCCATAGAGAACACCCTCTCCATCCAAGGCCACAGGGGGCAGTGTGGCCTTGTATGTCTTCCTTTGCTTGCTTTTGACGTCTCATCTCCAGTTGCTTTATACTCCTCTTCTACCCACCTTTCCCCACGTCTGCCTCCTGTAAGAAATGAAATAGAATCACTAGTTGAGATATGATTGCTATTTGAAGATTAAGGACTAATTCTGAGAAGCCCTTTATTTAGTGCCTGGTGCTACTAAGTGTTGTTTCAGGAATTATGACATACGTGTGTGGCAACAACATGTAGGGGATGTTTAAATTAAAAATTTAATACAGTAGGGGCTGGGGATTTAGCTCAAGTGGTACCACACCTATGTTGGAAGCACAAGGGCTCGAGTTCAATCCCTGGTACTACAAAAACAATTTATTATAGTAAAACACACCTTGCCTTTAATTTCAGAACACTCACTCTGCTTTTGAGCACCTGTTTTCTGAAACAGTTCTGGAAGAACTTTCATGAGTGTCTTTAGTCTGCTCTCCTGGATGCCTTGTGTTCTGAATTAATTCCTAATGTCAACTTTTTGTAGTTGTTTTGTCTTTGAGGAAGAGGCAGAAACCACATGGTACCACATCCAGTGAATGAGAGCGAAGATACATCATAATGTTTTTATTTGTCATGTCACCATAACTATTTTGAATTGATTTAGGACATAAGGCAGCTGTGACAGTACAGCTAAAGACACTTACAAAAGCAGACTTCCAGAGCTGCTTCAAAAATTATGTTGGCACAAGAGAGTATTTTGAGGGATATTAATAGCAATATATCTGTTAGTATAATAAATTAAAAGAAGCATTATAGATTCTGGTTCAACGTTGTACATTTTAGGTAGTTCTGAGAACAATCTTTCAAGCCTGTGTCATTGTCCCATCTTCCTGATGAGGTAACTGAGGCTGGAGGGCCCAGAGGGCTTCCCTGTTTGCATGGCTCCGCGTGGCTCTGGGGAACCCACAGCTCACCCTCTTCCTGCACAGTGAAGACTGCTTCAGTCGCCTGATCATTCCGAGTGCTGTGACCAAGTTCTGCAGGAACTCGCCCCATGCTCCTTGCTTGCCAGAGATGTGCCTACTCTTCACACTCCCCTGACGCAGGCGCTTCTCTGCTTCTGTGGTGACAACTGCTGAGATGAATTCTTGGCTTAATTCACACCTGGACCAGCGAGTCACCTGGATTTCCTCCTCTCTGCTTCTGCCTTGGAGGAACAGAAAGGGTAAACCAAGGTACCACCTCTCCGACATGGTCCCTAGGCAAGGCCCTTCATTTTAGGAGTGTGACACCTCCCCCACCCCCTACATGTGTTTATTTCTCTGCTTTATCTCCACTGGTTCCCCCTGGCGAACTGCAGCTCACTTCTACGATGTAGTCCTGATAAAGGTGAATTCTTTTGGCCTCCTCGGCCCCTGAGCCCCAGTGAGAGTTTGGAGCTTGTGTTTTCACTTGTCATTTTAGACTGTTTGCCAGAGTTTGTGGAAAAAGGCCTGTATTATTAATGCCTTGCTGGGAACAGCTGCACTCTGCCAGGTTGTCATGTGAGACCTCTGCAGAGGCCCAAGCTACAAGGCCCGCAGTGCTCCTGGGCCCACCCGGTCAGGTGGGAAATGTGATCCTGCAGATCTGCAAACAACCAAGGAGCAGAAGCACTTGGGAGAGCACCAGGAAGTCTCATGTAGACCCACAGCCCTGGGAGCATCCCTTGAAGGCTGAGTCTGTCCTGGTGCTTCCATGCAGGCTGTTGTTTTGGAAGGTCTGAAACATCTCAGCAAAATAAATGAAGAGAAGAACCAGTACTGGATCAGAGAGCCGCTACTGCTTACCATGGGCTCTGTGCTCACCGCTTCAGACACATCCACTTGGTTCCTTGGCACAAGCCTAGGTGCTGGGTGGGGCTTGTTACCCTTTCAGTGGATGAGAAAGAGCCTCAGAGGTGTCACATGAGCTCTCCAAGGCCATGCAAGGCGGACAGGCTGGAAGTGGGACTCAAACCCAGGACTATCTGGCCAAGAGCACATGGCCCTTTGGGGACCCCGTGATCTACTTGTGTGTATTCTCCAGACGCACCTTCAGCATATCTTGCAGTTGGTCCTAGTTCTTGTGCTTCTCTTCTTTGTCTCTCCCATGTCTAAATACTTTGGGAGCTTAGTATCCCAGGCTTAGGATTTCATGGAGTTTAGCACCCGCTGGGCCAGTGGCAGGGATGCAGGATCTGTGGCGTGCAGGCCAGGAGTGAGAGAAGGCGAAGTTGGGCACCTCACTTTCTGAAGGCTGGGACTGGCCCCTCCTCCCCTCATCAGGCCCCATCAAGCCATTTTTAGTTAAGGGGATCTCACTACAGAGTTCATCTTCCACCAGCCCCAGTTTCTTGAAGACTGAACTGAGACCCAAAACATTTCTGCCCAGAGCACACATCCTGTTGGAACCCACTTCCTGTTGGTGGAGGCCTGATGTTCTTCACCACCTCTCAGCTTCTCTTCACTGCTGAACACAAAGAGCCCACTTTCATGACAGCCTTTTGCTTTGCTGTTCTCTCAGTTGGATATGCCTTTCTTTGCCTGGCACACTCGTACTCATCGTTCAAAACTCAAGATAAACTTTTCTGATTTCCTCTGGCAGAGGCATTTTGTTCTTTGCACCTTGCACAGTTTTCCACCCACAGCTTTGTGTCCCTTCTTTTCTCCTATGGCCTCAAGAGCAGGGAATGGACCGTATTTGTTCCTGTATCACCTGAGAAGTGTCTTTATGATTGCGTGAATGAGGGCTGATTCATCAAATATCCTGTGTATTAAAGTGTAAATATACTTGGGCTACTTTAATCAGGAGACTAGGCCTTGAGAGTGATAGACCAGAGCTTAGCTGGCCGGTGGGCCACGCACTGTGCCGAGGGTATTGTTGCAAAGTTCCCTGCAGTAGATAGAGAGGAGTCCAGAGAGGTGAAGTAGAGGGGGGTGGGGGGCTTGTGAGTGGGAGGTGAGACCGAGCTGCTCCATGTTTCCCAGGTGAAGCTGCTTCCCTGGAGAAGAGCTCTGTAGGGAGGGTGGGATACAGATGGGGAAAGTGGGACTGTATTAATGGGACCCCATTAATTGTATTCCTAAGAAGAGCGTTAGAAGTAGGGTTGTTATTTTGGTGAGGTCATTAGGATTAAAGATGATGATTTTTCCTGTGTGCCAGGCATTGTACAAACTGATTTGTGATCATTATCTCATTTATTCCTCTCAAACCCTATAAATAGACACTGTCATCATTCTGAGATCATAGTCATATAACTAAGTTTCAGAGAGATTAAGTTTCCAGAAACCATATAATGAAAAAATGATGGAATTGAATTGTTGACAAGGTAGGTCACACCTTAACCACTATGCCTTTGGCCCCTCGTGCGTCTGACTATAAGAATCAGCTGAGTTCCATGTTAGAAGACAAATCCTCATGCTCTCACTTGGACTGAGCTCACCCGGGAGGGGCACCATTAAGCAAGGCTCTTGGATGATGATAACATCTGGCAAGTTTTTCTAAACATGATTATGATTTCCTGCCTGGAAGGTGCAGATCATGTCAGCTGTTAGTGTTATGACATTAATGTATGGATAAGGTAGCTTACTATGAAAGGATTTTCATCTTTTTTGTGTACCAGGGATTGAACTCAGGATCTTGTGCTTGCAAGGCAGGCATTGGAACCACTGAGCTAGCTCCCCAGCCTGGATTTTCATCTTTTAAAAGCTCCTTAGTCCTAGAATTGGATTATGGATTAGGGAATTGATACTCTAGAAGTTGAACCCCAGCCCTATCTGCAAAAGAATGAGCTGCCTTTCGAATTCCCTATCGCTTGTGACCAAGCCAGTGGTGCCACTATGGGTTGGATGTGATGGTTGAGCTATTTGTTCTTCAAGGGAGTGGTGTCTGTCTCTGTTTTTTTGTGCATGTGGCACTGGGGAGGAATTTGATGCTGAGTTTCCAGAATGGTGGAATTGGGGCTCTAGGGCAGGAGGAAGGAAATATTCTGGAACACTGCAGAAAAATTTTCTTGAGCAAGGGATGATTTATGCATTGGGTAGCACTTGGAACCAGAGGAGGCCAGTGAACCTTCCTGCAGTAGGACGGGGCTTTCAGGAGCAAAGTGGGGGTAGATCAAGGGAAGCCTTTGGGATTGGCTGTGGTGGAAGGACCTTTGTTGCAGGTTATCAGCTGTCTCCTGATTGGTAGTCTCCAGTTTCAGTTTATAGCAGTGAATTAGATTTTGGTTTTGCTTACATAAGATCTGTCACGAACACACTGTCAGGCCGATGGCTTCCTTATTTGTTTAGCAGGAGGATGGCAGAAGCTGAAGCATGTAGATGTTTCCAGGCCATCAACTTCCTGCTTACTCCCTGGAGATGTAAGTCTCCAGATGGCAGTCACACCACCCGCCCTTTGAAGCACCCATTTCCCCAGGGGCTGGCAGTTGGCAGATGTCTTTCTAGCTCTGTGTTTTTAAGTTGGTTAAGATGCCTGTGTCTCTAACTTCTGAAGGCCAATCTGGTGGGCATATAAATTGCAGAAGACAGGGAATATCATCCCATCGGGTCTGGAAGGGCACCTGACCCCTTCCCTAATGAGTGGTCTGTTTGCAGTCTTAGCTTTGGTGATGAAACTGGGCAAAAGCTTCCTTATTGACCAACAGCAATACTTTCAGAGCTGAAGAAAGTCCCTTGAAAGGTCATTACTGATAATTCCACTCTTAAGACTCATGATTATCTGGGAGTTAGGATCCTCGATAGCTACTTCTGATCACTGAGGATGCGCTGCCAGTGCTTAATATATCTTTTCTCAATTAATCTTCCCACAAGTTCTATGGATGTGGTCATGTTATGATGTAGGTCATGCTACTCCTATTTTACAAAGGAATGCATTGAGACCCAGAGAATTCAACTGAACTGCCCTAGGTGACAGAGGTGGTACACAATGAAGTGGGGGACCTGGAACCTAGGTCCGTGTGGCTCAGAGCTGAGACCTTACTGTGGCTATGCCATTTTATCTCATTGGAATATTAATAATTCCTTCTTCTTTGATGAGAAGGAAACTTAGGGATTGGTTGCTCCAACTGGGATAGAGTGAAGCTATGTAGAGATAGCATTGAGATGATGGCAGATCTCTGTGTTCATATTAACCTTTTAAAACGTGCCCATCATGACCTATGTCAAGTCATCTTTTGAAGATCACAGCCAAGTTAGATCGCTGGTTGCTCATGCATCTTATTGAGGCTCCATTATTGCCAATAGCACCGGGGAATAAGTGTCTGAAAGTTACTGGGCTCTGTGTCAATGACGAGGAGGACCAGGAATCTGGCTGATCTTGTCAAGGCTTCTGTTATTCCAGGCATAGTCCCTGTCTTCATTTTTACCCTCAGACCAACAATATCTTCTTCTCAGTCCCCCTTCTATAAATACAGTCAGAGTAATACATGGCTTACTCTTTCACGATGGTGGTCTCATTACCCTTACTCAGCTGTTTTCTTTCTCTCTCACATGTACTAAATTTAGCTCTCAAAACCACTCATAAACTACTAGTTTGCGTAGAAGTAGTGATGATTGTATTCAACTTCACAGTGTCTAGCAGGGAGCCAATGAAGCTGTTTTTTCATTAATTCAGCGCACGTTTATTGCAGACTTATCATAACCTGGGCCCTGGATGTAAAGGTGCTAGGAACACAGAGCTGCTTATTGCTTGCGGTGGAAGAGGACATGGCTGAGGAAAGCTGTCTGATTCATGGCCTCTGTGAAGCAGAGAGCTGAGGAAGAACCAGAACGGATGGGGCCAAGCCTGGTTGCCAAGGACGTGCCCTCATGCCTCACCTAGACACACCCAGAAAGTGTACTTTGTTAATCTACTGTCTCTCCTGGAGGTCACGATTCTGGTTAATATTGACATCACATGTGGCCTCTGCTATAAACTTCTGTCCTGAGGTCTCAGCATCTGTCATCGAAATCATGATAGTGGCTTCCTGTAGATCTTCTTCCCCTTACCACACAGCAATAAAAATGGCTCCGTTGCCAATATGTCAGTCAGGTTGTCTCTGTTCCACACCCTTGCAGGAAAAGCCGTGGTCCTACCAGGCTCCTCCATCCCCTCCATTCCACTGTGTTCTCTCTACCCATTTCCATTTTCCTCCTCCTGTGCTCCTTACCCTGGGCCCTAGGATTCAGCACAATCCTTTCTCTGCCACAGACATATTTGACCTCGATACTGAGGGACCCAGTTCTCAGTGAGGCCTCCTCTGACTGCCCTTTGGAGAATGAAAATTTGCCTCCAAGCTCAGTGTTGCCTCTCAGAGCATTTAGCATCTTTTAGGCCACTAAATAATTTACTTTCTCCTTACATATAGGGGCTTGTGTCTCTCTGTCTGCTACAGGCTAAAGCTGTAAGAGCAATGACCTTTGGCTGCTTTATTCCCTGTTGTATCCTAAGCTCAAAGACTTCTTAGCACATCATGAATAGTTCATATGTCTGTCACAGAATGAGGGAATGTAGAAAGTAAAGTTTTTGTGCATGTGTCCAGGTGAAATATTTTGTAAAAGATGGTTATCTGGAGTCGGGAGAGGATTCTGGGTGGCCAAGCGGATACGGGAATCTTCATTCCCCAATGCAGGGGAGCCCACTTCTGAGGCTGGGCCTGGAGAGTAGCCAGCTTTGCAGGGTGGGCGGAGTCTGGGCGCCAGGGGAAGGCTCAGGGGACAGGGAAGCTGGCAGTGGGGTGGGTGCCTATGAGGTATTGCGGGAAGGAGCTTGAAGATGACCTGACCAGAGGAAGAATTAGAAGAGAATCTCGATTTCAGTTTTAAGAGCAAGGTAAGTAGAGGCTCATTTCATTTATTTGGTGAACATATTGAAAGTAGAGAAGTGAGGGCCGGGGAGTTAGCTCAGTGGTTCTGGCGCCTGTCTTGCAAGCACAAGGGCCCGGGTTCGATTCCCCGGTAACCACATAACAATACTGGGTGTGGAGACCCACACCCAGCAGCAACCAGTACCACGTACCACAGTGCCAGGCGTGGTGGCTCACGCCTGTAATCCCAGCACTCGGGAGGCAGAGGCAGGAGGATTGTGATGTGAGTTTGAGGCTGAGCTCAGGGCCAGCCTAAACCACAAAAAAGCGAGACCCTGTCTCAAAAAACCTAAAAAAAAAGAAAGAGAAGTGAAACCCTGCCATGAGAGAGAAAAGAAGTAGGCTGCTGTTGAAGGAAGTGGTTTGTTTGAAAATTTTTTTTGGTACTGGGTATTGAACTCAAGACTTTGCACTTGGCAGGCAGGCACTGTGCCCTGGGCTAAATCACTGGCCTTGTTTGATAGTATCTTTTAGTAGTAAAGAAATAATTTTTGGTCTGGGTCAGTGAGTGGGGGTGGAGAAATGCTACAGTACTAACAACATGCAAACTGACTTATGAAATACCATGTAACTTATGTCTGGTGCATGATGAAGACATGTTCACAGGCCAAGGCCCTATCACTGTGCCTCACACCTAGTAGGTTTACATGAGTTATTTATTGAATACAGTATTATGTACTATAAAATTTAGGGACAGCTTGCTGCATCAGCAGAATCAAAATAATGCCTAACATAGGATGCTGCTGGCTCTTTGACTTACTGATTGTGGGTTAGAGAGGGTGCAGGGGCACATTCTCTTCTGCTTTGATTAACTGTGTGGTTGTATTTTGGTTTCTTCTTTACTGCACGGTGGTTATATTTTTAAGAAATAAATTTCCAAGTGGAAAATTTCACTTGGGAGACTGGAGGACATTCTACCTCCATTTTACACGTGCCAAGGAGTGTTAGGATAACACTCCTGGGTGGGGAGAGGATCCAGAGAATAGGCTGAGCCTGGAGAAAAGACCTCTGGGGCAGGAGCAGCACTGGCGCCATCTTCCATAAAGATGAGCCCCTCTCTGAGATTAGACTGAAATGATCTGAGTGTGTTTCTTCTCAGTTTCGTAAGCAGAACAGTGCCAGGAAAGGAAAGAGTAAAAACAAACAAGAACTTGAAAAGCGTATCTAGAACCCATTTTTTTTCTTCATTTCCTTCTTAAATAGACAATATACAAAGAATGCACCCTTAGTTTCTGGTTAGTGCAAATGTTATAATGTTTACAGAAGTCCTGGAAAACAGCAGAACTGTTCAGTTCCCCCCTCATGCATGCCTTCTCAGAACAAGAGACACACTAGTAGATTGCATGCGAAAAAGTAAAATAAAGGGAGAAAAATCCCTGAGTGCCTATTAACTGTGGTGCACCCCACGGACTATGCTAGGCATGGCTGCACCCTACAACCACCTCATCAGGTGGGGAGCATTTTGGTGGCATTTTAAGTAATGTACCTATGGTCACATGACTAAGGGGGGGCAGAAGAGAGGGTACACCATGGGAGGAAGCCCAGAACCAAAGAGATTATCTAAGAATGTAAAGCATGTCACTCAGATTCCTTAGTACCTAGAACAGTATTGTGTCCTCAGGCAAATCTTGAGGAGTATTAATTTATCAGGGGATAGTTGGTTGGTTGGTTGGTTGAATGAGTTACTAGAGCCCTGAGAAAATTTGTAAATGTTCCTTTGTACTGTTGGAGATCCTCAGAATCTTATGGAAAATACAATAAATAAACCTATGGAAAGAGGAATATACAGTGCAAAAGGGATAATTATAAACCAAGAGTATCAAGTAACATGGAGATGACCTACATAAATGTAAAGTACATGGTTTTATTTGATGGTGTATAAGGGAATTATTAACTATCATTAAATAAATATAGTTTTACTCATTCTCATTGATAATGTGAGAGATAGAGTTCTCATTCCCTGAGCCCTTTAGTTTGGGCTCACGTCGGGAAAGACTATACCTTTCTCTGACCATATATATTTCTATGAGAGGTAACGGGTTTCCCAGTTGACACTCATACCCAGCCTCCGGTACCACAGTTTTAATTTTTCTTTGTGGTATCTGTTCAGTGATATTTGCCTATTTTTTATAGAACATCGCAGGTACACCATCAATGTGCCGACACTATTGTGTGATACCCAAACACAGAGACACTTCAATTCGTGTTGATTATGACTGGAACTGGGAACACATCTACCAGACAGTGAACATCTTTGTGCCTCCAGAACCGAGGCCTTAGAGTCTCATAAACAACATGGAAGATGTAGACTGAATGATGGCTTGTTTGGCTTGAATATGCTTTTGTGTAATAAATACTTCAGTGTCATTAAAGGAGCTAAATTTGGTTGCATGTGGAGATTCTGCTTTTTCTCAGCTCTAACCCATAGGTTTTGGGGCAGGTATAGAGTGAGTGTTTCCTGATCACATTTCTCATTGTGAAACCAGGAGGGATAGTAAATACCAACAGCAAAGCAAGACAGTGGGGAGATGTGTCTAGAGTGGGGTTTTGCAAAAAAGACTAGTGAGCTTGATTTCAGTAGATGCTTGTCTATGAGAGAGAGCCATTAGCATAAGCCTAGTAAAAATGAACCAAAATCTCTTAATAGAACTGTAGAGGGGTAGTCGTTCTCCTCTTCTGCACTAGTTGAATTGCATCAAGGAACATGTGTTTAGTTTTTAAATACTGATGTGGATAAATGGGAATAGACCTCTGGAAAAGTGAACAAAAGGATTAAAGTGTTTGTTCAGAAGCTAGATTCTCTAAGAGAGTGGTTCAAAGACTCAGAATATTTAGCTTGAAAAGGAGAAAGTTAGGGAGGTAGCATCATTTTAAAGGATAAGAGAGTAGAGGTAGAACCGTAGGTAAAAGCTGAGGACTGCAGAGAGGAGTTCATTCCAGGGTAAGTAAAACATTTTCATCATTTCTGTGGATGGGCTGTCCTGGAAGTAGAGACTGTTATCATTATAGGTGTGAAAGTAGGATTTGTTTTTCTCTCGAAGGTTCTGTATGACTAGAAAAGGACAACCTGTCTAGAAGCATGGCGCCTGGGACATTGTTCACGTTCAGTCAATGCACTGATGTTTGGGGTGGCTAATGGTATGCATCAGATGTGCCAACTATGTTCCAGTTCCTGTGAGTGGAAGAGCTCCTTGGCTGGGGATTGATGGAGTTAGGGGAGGCTCCCTAGCATTGCTTTCTCTTGTGCAACTGAAATATTTCACCTCAGGATTTCTTTGTTCTGATTTCCGTTAAAAAATTCCATATTAAAGGTGGCCTTTATCCACCTGTTCCTCAGCCATGGATTCAGCCAACTTTGAATCAAAATATTTTGGGGAAAAGTCTTTATAAAAACCATGTATAGGACCTGTTGTAGTCAGTGTTTGAAAGAGAAAATATTTAATACAGGATACATAATTTACAAAGAAATATTTTATAATATTCACCAAAAGAGTCAAGTGGAGATGTGTGTAAGAGATCTGTCCATGCACTAGAGACCCAAAGAATCCATCTGAGGCTCTGGAGCAGTGTCCTGCACAGGTCCAGCCGAACGCCAAGAGCCCAAGACAAATGTCTTTCATGAGACCAGACAGAGCCTTAGAGTCCACAGCAATCCCTCATGCAAGACCTTGTCAAAGATCTGCACCAGCAAGGCCCAAAGGCTGGGGGTGGAAGTTAGAAAGCCTGTGTCTATAGGGTAAAGGATTTTTGCCACCAGGCTGAGGAATGTGCACTGGCACCAGGAAGTGACACTCAAGGCAAAGACTAGAGCGGAGAACAGCAGCCATTCCCAGTGACACTGAGGACTCGAGCTCCTTCTCCACTGAGAACAGTCATGTTTGTTTCAGGAAAACCAGTCACAGCAAGCCTCCTCAGGAAACTTAACGGCATGCCATCTTCCCCTCCAGTTCTCTTTTTATGATGTTGGCAACTATCCTCAGTGGGTCTTCCACAGCCAGAACCATGCTAATTCAGTTCATTTGGGTGTCCCAAGTTCGCCATTACTTAAGCCACTACAGTACCCCTGTCATTATTTCATAGCAGTGAAACAGTAAACATTGTTATTGGGTGTTATAGGTTGTCTAAGGATGATTTAAAGCATGGCAGGTATGTGTGAGGGCTATTAGTGACTTGAGCAGCCAGATTTTGGTGACTGACGGGTCCTATGACTAGATGCCCATGGATTCCTCCTGGGTTTAGACGACTTTCTAAACCGGATCCTGGCCTCATTCTGAAGCAGCACACTCAGACTCTTGTTCCGATGAGTTTCGCATCATTGACTGTCATGGTTGTCTGCCTCTCTACCTCCTCTACCCCTGCTTCCAACTCCTCTGCACATCGCTGGGCAGGATTTCAAAGTACTTGCTCAAGCCATCTTGTCTACTCTGTGCTTGGTGGTAACTGACTGATTCTCTCTTTTTCTGAAGTATTCAAGATCTTTTCACTGAAGCTTTTAGCTCATGACTCAGAACAAACAGTATCCCTGACTCGCGTCTCTTGATCTTGTTCTGATTTAGTTTTTCAGCCATGACATGTTTATTTTATCTTGGGTGTTATGTGCTTCTTCCTCATGTACCAATATGTTCAAAGTCATTTCTTAGTCTAGGTCTAGCAGTGTATTTGATTCATGGGCTTGAGAAAGTCTGGGGTGTCGTTGATCTCTGCAAGATCGTGCCCATAGAGGGAAGAGACGTGGAGGCAGTGGGAGAGGTGCTGTCAGCCCTGGGTGTGCTGGAGTGCAGGGGAGGGCCTCCCACCCTCGATGTCAGTGGGGAGCTCAAACCAGGTCTCAGGGAATCCCTGGCTCTTACACTGAATGACTCTAAATTCAACACAGTCTATGTTGGTCCTACCAGTTCATCTTACACATTGAGTCAAGGGACACACGCAGCTTCTCTGAGAGTCTCCTGATGCAGGTCTTTCCATCTTCCCACTGAAGGGATCATTTCTGCCAGCCTCAGTAGAGTTCAGCAGTGCAGTATCTGCTCTGTGATCTGTGTTTCATGGGAAGCTCGATTTACTCTTCCAGTGGCTTTATCCTACATCGGGCAAGGAACATCATGATGGTCCCTTGTTTGGTCTCAGAACTCCCTGACAGGGTGAGAGGAGTTCTGAGCTTACTGGCAAAAGTGAGTCCTGCGGAAGTACAACTTTATGTGAGCTGCCCTTTCCATGACAGAGCCTCCTCCAGGCTCTTCCTTTGGGGAGAGAAAGCAATGGGCCCATATTCGTCTGGGATATGAGTTGGTCCACTGCTCTGAGAAGCCTTTGGAAATCATCCTTCTGTCTCCTGCACCCAGCTACCTCCCACGTGCCAAGTCTGCTGGGAGGTTGGGAATCTGATTATTTAAGCCAAGCCCTTGAGACAGCTGGGGCGCTGCAGGACACTTGCAATATTCAGTCATGGGTGTCTTTGAAAATTCTCAAGCTAGCACATGATTGTGACCTAAGAAAAATCGGTATTTGAAGGCTATGTTTTGAGGGGATGGAAAAGCAGATCAGATAGAATCCTTTCCCATAAGGGGTTTGCAGTCAGTCCACTACCTCACCGAGTCAGGTAGTTCCATGGCTGTCAGCACTTGTAAGGCAAACCCTCTAACTCATCCATCCATCAAATCCCTTGGGTGACAGGAGTAGGCCCTAGGATAGGTATGGTGAAATAGGAAGAATGTGTTCAAGGGGAAAGCAAAAATGAGTAGGAGAAGGAGAAAGTAAAGAAGGAAAGAAAAAATTTGATGGTAAAACCCATAATATGAAAACAAAGCTTATGTGTATGGGGTGAGGGGTAATAGGGAGGGCAGGGCATGGGAAAAAATGATAATCAAGATACATAATGTACTCTGGTATGAGAAACTGAAGATATAAATGAGTTCTAGAGTGTATGACAGATACTGTGATACAGAAAATATTCAAATGGTAATAGAGGGTAGGGTATATAACATGAGGAAAAATGTGATGGTTAAAATAAGGGAACAAAGTTTATGTGTAGTGGGGTGGGGAGTTGTAGAGTGGGCAGGGGAATGGGAAAACATGAGAATTAAGTCATGTCATATACTGGTACAAAACTCCAGTGTTGATTGTGATCACGATGTGTATATAAAATGTACCAATAAAATCAATTAATTAAAAAAGAATACCTCATGTATATGCACAAATTCTCAATGATGAATGTGATCATACTGTATATCCAGTATTTACCAATAAATTCAAAAAAAGGAGAAAAAAAGAAGTGGTGTCTGTGTCCTGACCCTTGGAGTCATGTATGGGCTGGACCTCTGGTTTGAGTATCTGTGTCTTCTCCAGCTTCCAGCTTGGGGACAGGAGATCTCTTGCGGGTATCTGACTAACACCTCCATGAGAAATCCAAGCAGCAAGTCAGAAAGCAATGGATGGACATCAGGGTCCAACTCCCTGTGGTCCTCGGGCACAGCGCCTCTGCTGTGGTTTTCCCACATGAATAGCCAGTCTGACTAAATTACTAAGTGACCTAATAACCTAGTAGACTTGAGATTTAAAACTAAATAATTATCTCCTTGTCTTCCTTGATTACTGTTAGGGTTACTGTTACCTGCATGTGGTTTGACTGAGAAACAGAATATGCGTTAAGATTTTAAGAATATTATTACAACGAAAGACACATTGCAACACGAGGCATGTCTTCAAAATACTACCCCTGAGTTTGAGTGCATGCACCCTCTCTTTCTACCACTCTCGGAAGCAGTTCTGAAGTCCTCTCTTGCAGTTATCTTTAGTTGCACTGTCTTGAGTACCCTGATGTCTAGATGGATTCGGATGTTTATCTTTCACGGCTGCTTTGACTTCGGGGCAGAGCTAGAAGTTGCGTGTGCCAAAGCTGGTGAACAAGGCGAATGATTTTCACTAATGATTTTCAGAGTCTGCCTTTCTGTTGATTGGCACATGATAGTGGCATTTATCATGATTTTGATCGCAGCTTGCAAAGACACCTACAAAAGAGCATTTCCAGAACCAATTCAGAGAGTAGCAGTGATGATAGGACTAGTGTGTTTGAAGCAAGGAGAGGATTTTTAAAAAAAATTTTTAATCTTTATTGGTACATTACATATACACATCATGATTGCACTCCATAATGGGGATTTGTACCAGTATAAGACACAACTTAATTCTCATTTTTTCCCATAGCCCTACCCACCCTACCTCTCCCCCATATACATAAAATTTATTGAGATTGTAACAAAAAAGTAAGGAAACAAATTTTATGTATAAGGAGAGGATTTTAAGGGAAGTGAATGGTGAGCTGTTTTTTACTGTAGTAAATGTTTATATACAAGCAATCACTGTATGTTTTAATCACCCTTGTTATTCTTTTGTTGTAGACAAGAGCGTCACTTCCTGCCCTGTGGTCTCAAATATGTCAGGGGTTGAAGGGAGGATGCCCAGTGGCGGGGAGCTGGAAAGGAAGCAGAATGGTATTGCAGACTTGCAGAAATTGTCCCTCAGGGCCAGAGAGCAGGGTTGGCCTGTGCCTCTCAGACCACTTGGTGTGTTCTGTTTTACTTTAGCAAACAAAAGGGGATCTACCTAACTAACCTAACTTCTGAGGCCTCCTTTCACCTAGGGACAGCAGCATGAGAGGAGGAAGGAAATGTAGGCTTGGGAAATTACAGTTGAATCTTGGTTCTCACACTTGCAAGCTGTGTGACCTTTGGAAAAACCACTCAGTGACTCTGAGCCGCAGTTTTGTAGAATGATCCACCCGCAGATGTATTCAGAAAGTTTAAAATGAGGAAAGCTTCGAGTGTAGTATTCTGTACAAGAGCTACTTACAATAGTGATGGTGATGGCGACAATAGTTAGTGCCATAATCTTGACAGCTGGAGGAGAGGCTCCCTCACATGTGGACACAGCTGTGCTTTCTCATCAAAGAACATTTGTGAACTGAACCCTTGACGTGTTTCTCAGCTGTCACATGTTTCTGTGTGCTCAGATGCGATTATCTTTACCCTTAAATATCAACTCTAATAATAGCGGCCTAAGATCGCTTCACACTGGAGAGGTAAGATATGATCCCAGAGTACTGTGTGGATTCAACTCACCACACATTTTAAAAGGGAGAGGTCGAGAGAGAAATTGAAATATTGGCCTCAGTCTGGCAGCTGCTTATTGAAGCCCTGAGCACATGCGCAGGGAAGACGTGTTTCCGGGCTGCTTCAGTCTCTGCGTGGCTGGAGGCCACTCTGTCCCTGCTAGAGTTGCTGGGCAGATTTCTTTACTGGGAGGTCAGGTTTGTATCAATAGATTATAATTTGTATTTTGTTAGTTGGTAAAGTAAATTCAAAGTGGAGCTTTTGTTTAACTTAGTGCACTTGAATATCCATGTGAATTACGATCTTAACTAACTTCTGAATCAGCTATTTATTTTACAAATTTTACCTGTAAATGTTTCAGTATGCGTGTTTAAAAGATAGGGACTCTAAAAAAAATTTCATGAACATTTTCCTATTATTACCTTTCAATAGTGAACTATTATTTAATAGCAGTAAGTATTAAAATGTCCCTTATTGTTAAATGTATGTGTATATGTGTGCATGCGTGTTTGTGCATAAAGCTTGTTTATCCAAATCTGGATCAAGATAAGGTGCCTATGTTGAATTAGGTTGATGTGACCATAACAACTTGTAAAATATCTTTTTTGTTAGTACACTTTCGCAGTGCTTAATGATGACATTAATCACGAGGCGTTGGTACGTGTTCATAGCACATCGTGTTCATAGCACATCGCGGTTCTTCCCTGGCCCCTCTCACAGCCTCTCTCCCTGCTCCATCCCTCGGTCTCTTCTCATTTACAAAAGTTCTATTTCCACTTTGTCTTTCAATTCTTCTTTATAAAAATCCCCTTTCCCTCTTCTTTTCCACCTTCCCTTCTTCCCTTGTTCCCTTTCCCGGTTGAAGCAGATCTCTCTTAATCACAAGTGTTCCGGGAGGAAGGTTTCCCACCCAGAGCACGACTGTGGAACAGGCCCCGCGGTCAGGAGTGTGGCTCCATCGCCGGTGCTCACAGAAGTGAACAGAGGCGCTCACTGCTCCTCGTCATGCACGCGCCCCTTTCCACAGCAGTGCCTGCTCATTGTTTGCTTCTTTATTCTCAAATGCAAATATGACTTTTTGAGATTTCATCCCACTATTTCCAATGTCCTTTATTAATTCATGCATATTATTTAGATAGAAGAGTGTTTCCTTCTAGTGTATTTACACATACATATAGTATGTTTTGATAATTTCCATTTCTCACTACTTCACTTGCCCTCTTTCCCTTCTCCCCACTTTATACCCTTCTCCTCTAGCAGTTTCCCTTCTACTTTCATGATGTGTCTCTCTATTCTCTCTCATTTTTAGAGTTCACATATGTGGAGATGTTTGACATTTGTCTTTCTGAGTCTGACTTATTTTGCTTAATGTTCTATCTAGTTCTATGCATTTTCCTGCAAGTAGCAATATTTCATTCTTCTCCCTGGCTGAAAAAGTTCTATTATGTAAACATCTATACTCTATGTAAACCATATATATATATATATATAATATATACATTTAAAATATATATACATATGCCATATTTTCTTTATTCACTCATCAGTTGATGGTCATTAAGGCTACTCCCACAGCTAATGTAAAACTCCCATGATAAGTGTAGTGTGCAGGTATAGTGAGAATGTGCTGACTTCATTATTTTTGGAATATACCAGAGTGACATAATTAGATTAAACGGTAGCTTTAGTCTTAGTTTATTGTGGCAGATTTCTATAGCGGCTGTATCAATTTACATTCCCAGTCACAGTGTCAAAGAATTGTTTTGTTTCCTGTATTCTTGCTAGCATAGACTGTTTTTCACATTCTTGATGATGACCATTCATTCTGACTGGGGTGAGCTGGAATCTCAGTGTAGTTTTCGTTTGCATTCCCTGATGATTAAAAAGTTGTTGAACATATTTTTAATGTATCTATTGGTATGTTTACTTACTTGTTTGGCAATGTCACTTGCCCACTGACTGGGCTGTTATTTTTAGTTTTCACTTTTTTCTAATTTTCAAATACCAACTAGAAGAACAGGTCAGTTGTGGAAGCTTAACTTTCTCTCAGTCTTCCCCAAGAAGGTCTGTGTGATTTTGCTGTTTTGGGGTCTGGCAGATAGAAAGTCATTTTTTTTTTTTAATACAGTAAGAGTTGTCTGCGTAGTTGACCAGGAATAATCTGGGTCTTATTTTGGAATTTGGAAGAAACATTATGATAAAGAAAAGCCCAACTGGACACCCAGATGCAGCCTTGTGCTTTTTATGCTTCTTGGCCTTGAGGAGAGAGGTAGGGAGGGTATTGGGTGTAAGGAAATATTTTCTGGCTAGCAGTAGGAAATGTTTTGAAACAGGGTCTCTCACTTTCACAAGTTCAGCTGTGCAGACCGCAGAAGTGTACATGGCTGCCAAAAGTGGTTCTTACGCTCTACACCGCTTACTGACCACAGCGCTGTGTGGGCATGGAGTGAGCTGGGAGAGCCTGCAGTAGCAAAGGCAGGAAAGCAGTGGTGTTCTCTGTGCGGAAGACCCTGCAATTAGGGATGTCCTGCACTGTGCTTCATATAGAGCAGCCAACTGTCTGTCACATGCTGATATTTGCTTTGCATCAGACGCTGTAGGATTCCATGCTCTTCTAGACATTTATACTCTTTTGTTTTGCAACATCTGCACTCTGGAGTCCTTCCTGCTGCCATGTCACACGTGATCCTCCCTCCTCAGCCCTCTGTGCTTCACTACTGACACACTTGGTCCGTCCCACACTAGCACTATTGACGTAGTATTGTTGGTTGTCCTGCAAGGGCGTCACACCTTGGACTCCTGCATACCTGTCTCCTGTAGCACACTTGACCCATCCATGTGGTGTTTGAGGAAGATCACTCACAGCACTGGGCTTGGACACATCGGAGGAGGGTGAACTCTTAGAGATACTTTTTTTTTTGGAGACATGAAACATGGAAAATAAATAACAGTTCAAATTGGAAGGCACAGGTTATCAGAAGAGGCAGACAGGACTGCCCGACCTCCTCCCTGTGCAAACAATGCCCTCTACTCTTGGTACCTACAGCCTTTGCAGTTTGTCAAGCACTACACCATGCAATCTCTCATGATTGAGTAGAGGATCATTACTCCTGGTTTTGTAAATGACAGAACTAAGCTTCGAGAATGTGAAATGGCACGCCAGAAGTCACCTTGTTAGGAAGGTGGAGCCAGGGCAGAATGCCTGTCTTCCAAGTAGAAATCTAATTTCCTTTTTATTCTTCATCCTCTGTCTCTGGATGGTGACCTGGGGCTGGAAAATAGAAGTACTCACCCAGCCCTGTGGCAGAAGTGAGGGATCTCAGACAGTGCTGCCAGTGTCAGTCTCTGGAGCCAGTGACTGAGCAGGAGAAGAAAGAACCAACCCAAGCAGCCAGCGTATGTGGCAGCCAGCGCTGCCTGGTAGAAATAGAAAAAAAGGCTCAACGTTTCTGTTTTGTAGTAGGCACATTAAAAAGGAGCACAAAATTTTTATAATATGTTTTATTTCATCCAGCAAAGTGAAAATATTATTTCATCGAGTGTAAAGCTATTATTCAGCCTTTTTACATTTTTCTCATATGCTCTCCTTGCATTCTGTCATGTATCTTTACCTTGACAGTTCATCTCCACTGGGAAAACTTCCGTGTGGCTACTGGCTTCTAAGGATTTTGTGTGTATGATTTCACATGCTTCGACAATCACATAAAAAAATTAATTGTAAGATCACTTTGTAGATAAGGAAACAAAGCCTGTGGAGGTTACGTCACTTGTACAGGATCGCGAAGCAAAGCTAGCAGGTGGCAGGCTGGATTCTCACCAGGGTTGATCTCCCCTGCTAGCAGAAGGAAAATCCCGGAGGGAAGAGCAGCGTCTGTTTCTTCGTTCTCTTTTTGCAGTGCTAGAGATTGTACTGGGGGGCCTCCCGCAGGGCAGACAAGCTTTCCACTGTTGAGACTTGGAGAAGTGTTGGATCTGGACCTGGAATGAGCAGTGGCCTTGATATTGTGATGTCTCCCCTGAGGGTTTGGGGTGCTTCTGCCGTTGATGCTGTTCTGTGCAATAGGAAAGGGATCTTTAAAAAAATTGATTTTTTTGGCACGTTTTATATATATATCATAATCACATTCAGTGCTGAGAGTTGTACCTGTTTGTGACACATCTTGGTTCTCATTTTTCCCCATTGCCCTGATCTCTCTACCCCATGCCCTATATACACGAGCTTTGTTACCTTTTTTTCCTTCATCAGATTTTTTGTTTCCCTTTTCTACTTTCTCTTACTTGCTTTTTCCCTTTTCCTTTTGTACTTTTCCTCCCGTTTCACAATACCTATCAAATAATTTGGAATTCATTTATACCTTCAGTTCTCATACTAGAGAAATGATGTGGTATTTACACTTCTGCCTCATATTTTTTTCACTTACCATGATGTCCTCAGGGTACATCCATTTGAGTATAAATGATTCAATTTATCATTCTTTATGGCTGAGTAATACTCCATTTTATAAAAAAATACCACATCATTATCCAGTCTTCAGCCGATGGGCATTTGGGTGTGGGAAAGGGAACTTGAGGACAGTAGGAGTGGCTGATTTCCAGGCAGCCATTAAACTTATTCTGGAGGTAAGGAGTGCATTGATAGGTCATACAGAAGTACAGGGAATCATCGTCTTCAAATGCCTTGGCCAAAGTCAAGGGAGCCTTTTCACTAGTCAGTGAGTCGCTTTCAAGTTATCTGTGAACCATCAGGACCACTTTCCTGTCAGAATACATGATTGTCAGGGTTATAACATCTAGCAAGAGCACAAAGTGGTGCACTTCGTGTTGCTGAATAAAAGCTTCTCATGAGAAACTCCAAGGTCTGAGCCCTGATACACTACTTTTAGGAAAAGTACTTGTGGTTGGTCAGCTTGGTTCTGAGTTTGTTTCCCTAAATCATAAACATCACAAGAGCAGATTGTAAAGCAAAGATCCACTTTAAAATCCTGACATCCTGATGCATTACTCTTCACTTTACAGTATCCTCTGCAATCACTGTCCAGAATTATAATTGGACTGTTAATGTAAAGTTTTCTTTGTTTCTTCCTTGATCATTACCATTTTCCTTACATTTACAGTTCATGTAGTATGTTAATAGCATCATAGGATAGTCTAGACTTTTGTAGTGTGACTTGCTGGATAATTAGGTTGTTTCAGAGTTCTTTAACATATATGATGTAACAGAGCAGAGTCACAGGCTTATGTCTCCTTTCTACTTTTGCACTGGGTGTGCATAATAAACATCCTAGCCTTTACATTTCTCACCTAGGAAGCTACATGTATTTTTAAATGTGTTGGTTGTTCAGAGGTATTGCATCTGTTTTCTCAGCCATAAGTGGTGTGTAAGTGCCCCAGTTTTGCTACACATCACCAGCGTTGGCTGTGAACATTTATTTTCAGAGGTTTGCTAAATTTAACCGAGGTGAAAACGTGTTGAGAATTCTTGTGTACTTCCCCACGTGCCTCTTAGAACGTCACTTATGTGACCGCCCGGAGCAGAGGGGAGGCCACAGTGAGTGCAGGCGACCTCCGGGGAGGGAGACTGGTGAACAGCTTTTCCCTGCAGAGTGACAGTGAGGACCGAAGTTGGAGACCTTCAAGCTGCCCACGATGCTTCCCCGAGTCCTTTCATGCTCACTTGGGGTTGGGAGAAGAGCCGGAAGCTGGATGGTGCCAGATCAACTCAACACAGCGGATGGGGACACAGTGTGATGTTCTCACGAGTCACCTTTCTGCTGGATGGTACTTGGGGTGTCACTCACTGTATTTTTAACCAGCCTTGTACAGATACTAGTGAGAGAGGACTTCAGAACTGCTGCAGAAAATGGCAAGAACAATGGGCTCAGTGTGTTTGAGGAAAGAGCGACGTTTTGAAGGTGATTAGTGGCAAAGTGTCTTTTACTGTAATAATTTTATGTCATTCCCTCTTCCATAGCTCCCTCAAGAGGCCAGGGCACATATAGGGTGCTGTGATGTTCAGGCTGGGTGCTAGGTAACAAGCGCCTGTTGGCTAAATGAATGAGTGTGCAAATACCTGTTCACGTTGCTGACAGGGTTGTGTGTGTGTGTGTGTGGGTGTGTATAATAACAACAGGTCATCTGCAAGGTGAGGCAAGCGGAAAGTAAGTGCCAGCATCCGTTTGGCCTGAGGCTAAGTGGATAGTCAGGCCTGGAAAATGCCAAGGACTTTCCTTGCTCACATGGCCTTGGCCCGTGTGAAGCACCAGCTGTTACCTTAGCCCAGCTCTTTCCTTCTCTAAGTAGCTTCTCTTTCAATTTCTGTCTCACTTGATCTATGGTAGTTATCTTGGGCTAGGGTTTGGGCTGGGAAAGGTTCAAGCCTGTGTCTGCCTCTGTTTTCTGGAGGAAATCTGGACTCGCATCTCAGCAGAAGGCGTGGATGTTTCTTTCTGCAGTGCCCATCCCTTGTGGGTCAGAGGAGAGCCAGGACCCGTGGCTGTCCGTGGGTGCAGCAGTGGAAGAATGGGCCTCTCGCAGGTGTGAGGACCAAAGAAGCTTTGAGATGCACAGATGAGTCCCAGGTCTTCCACCTTGCTGCTCACCTGGAAAGACAAGACTAGATAGACTCACGTCCTTTGCCGAGCACCTGGTCATGCTGAACAATGCCGAGGAGTTACATGTACACTGTGTCGAGTACTTACACCTTTAGGACTGGTGTGAATCCCTTTCATTCTTTGAGAACCTTGGCCAGATGCTAAAGCCAGGACCTGACTCAGGGAAAGAAGGGAGGATTTGAGAGGGAGCGAAGGAGTTCGATTGCACTTGGCTGTGTCACAGACCAGTGATGTGACCTCGTGTGTGCCAGGGAGCCCATCTTCTCATCTGTGGGAGAGAACAGATGCTGGGTAAGTCCCTGATGCTCCATGCTTTCCTTCTTTCTCATTTTATTATTTATTTATTAGTATAATATTATGTATTATTTATCATTATTATTTTATTTCCCTGTGTCTGCCTCAGTCTCCCCTGCTCTCTCTTGCTGAAGTTCCTCTTGTGTTGTGGGTCAGAAAGGCATAGTTAGAAGCACTGCGTATCCTGATCAAGTCTCATCTCCTGGTGACTCTCTGGTCTCCCAGTGACTGAGGCTTTAAGGTTTGGCTCACATTTTGGTATGGCCTGAGGCTGCTGCCTTGGGTGTGAGGTCTGAGCTTCTTAGGTAGAAATGTTTATTCTCTTCCAGTTGTTCCAAGGACTGGATCTTTCGTTCATCTGAGACTAAAAGTGGAAGGTAATTTTCAAGCGACTTTCAGGTATTTTGCACCTGAAATGGGATGAAGTCCTATCTATCCTTTCCTCCCTTTTATTGTCAGTGCTTTTGTATCCTAAGAAATCTTTCCACATGCCTTGTCTCTTCTGTCTGTGTCTTCTAGTGTCTTTTATAATAAGCCAAAGTGTAATAAGTTACATTTATTACAGTGCTGTGAGTGCTGTGAGTTGCTGTAGCAAATTATTTTTCATTTTGCTTTATGGCAATATGGAGACTGAATGCAGGGTTCCGTGCAAGTGTCCCACCAGTGAGCCAAGTCCCAGCCCCTGTAGCTAAATAATTAAATTAGTTCAAATCCAGGTTACAGCCAGCCTGTCAGAAGGGCAGTAACATAGTTGGGACTTGAAGTCAGAGGACAGACTTGAGACTGAGCCCCAACCTGTGCGATCTGATGCTGACCTAGCTCAGTGGGGGGCACTGGTCAGCAGCCTGCTGTGGAACTCAGTGCAGGGGTGAGGGAACTGCACACGTTTGGAATCAAAGTGGTCGATGGTATGGTCAATGACCATATGGTCAATGGTCAATGGTACAGTACAGTAGGAGAAACCCAGAGTCTATTTTTCCTTTCGTATTCTCACAGCAGACAAGTAGCAACTACATGAAAACTCTGGAAAATAAGGGCAGGCAGAGAGGATGCTGGAGTCAAAACCTGAGCCCCCAAAGAAGCAGGAAAATCCAAGCAGTACATTAGACAGAGACAGTCAGCAGATGCTGAGTCCGCGATGACTCCGATGGTGGATGTCAGAGAGAAAGCAGCTGCTTTCTCCCTTTGCCAATCTTGAAGTTAATTAAAAGATTTAAGTTCTCATCAGGGAAACAGATACAGGTACAAATAATCAGGTAGAAATGTTGAGACTGAAAAGGTGATGTTTGATAGACCAAATTCACCAGATGAATTTAGTTGCAGAGTGGAGATGGTAGAGAAGAGTGGGTGGGCTCAAAGGCTGATCAGTTGAAATCACAGAATGTTAAATGCAGAAACAAACTGGGAAAAAATGGTGGTACTGTGGAGCAATATCTGAAGTTTGAAAACGTGTGTTACGAGCATCTTATTCCGGAAGGTGAAAATAAAGACAGTGCGGCAGAAAAAAAGTTGATAAAAGAATGGCTGAGAACAAATTTAGGGGAAGACAGCACACTGCAACATAAGGAAGCTCAGTAACCTCAGACAGGATTAACTCAACACCAACTACTCTGTTGCTCCATAATCAAACTTCTGAAAACTAAGGATCAAAACCCACCACAAGCCTCCAGGGGAATATAATGCATTACACACAAGGAAACCCTATTCAAATACTTAAAAGGGCTGGGAGAAAAAACCTAGACTTTTATAACTCCCAAAAATGTTCTTTAAGAGTGAAAGTGAAATAAGGATATTTTCGGATGAAGGGAACTTAAGATTGCTATTTATTTATTATCTGTTTATTTAATTATTTAGTTGAGACAGGGTTTCACTGTATCATTCAGGCTGGCCTTGAACTCCCTGTGTAGTCCGGGCTGGCCTCAGCCTCCTGAGTGCAGGGATTACAAGTGTGTGCTGCCATGCTCGGCTTAGCAGACTTGCCTCTTAACGACATGTTGAAGGGGGCTGGTGAGGTAACTCAGTGGTGCTCTGCCTGCCCTGGAAGCACAAGATCCTAAGTTCAACCCCTAGTACAAAAAAAAAAAAGGAAGTTACACCAGAGGGAAAGTTTGAGTTTGAGGAACAAAAGCTGAGCACGAAAAATGGATTGCATAATGTATCTGATATATTTCCCTAAGGGAAAATGCGCACATAAAACGACAAAAGTTAACAAAAATTTCCTCTAGTTCCGCTTACCTTCAGACTGCTGGCAACATTTTAGATATATTTCCTTTAAGTAACTTTTCTCTGAGTAGTCATTTTTCTCTCTTTATTTCTTGATATTTTGATTCCTTTCACCGTCTGCTCCCTTTTTGTTTCTTTTCTTCTTTATCTCCTTCCCTCTCTTTTCTTCCTTTTTACTTTTAACTGGGCCATTCATTATTTACAGGATATTGTGAAATGTTGCTGATTTTATTTAAAAATCTTAATAAATGTTAAAAATTAGGCTAAAAAATGGCACATCACATCATCGTCGTCGTCCTCCTCGTCGTCATCATCAGTGGTACTATGGATTGAACCCCGAATGTTGGACTGAGCTACTCCCTGAGACTTTTCAAAACACTTTCTTGAAGACAGGGTCTTGCTAAGTTTCCTAGGCTGGCCTTGAACTCTTAATCTCCCTGCCTCAGTCTCCCAACTACTAGGAGAACTGGCATGCATTGCTGGCTTGTGGGTATATTTAAAAAGTGTGTGACATATTTATGGGTGCAAGCACGTCGTGGTAGGGACTCATGTAAAATACTCATGAGTGGGAGATGGTGATGAAGCAAGCTTGGCCGTGGACTGAGGCTGGGACAAATGTGGCTCAATGTCCTACTTTCTGTAGTTTTCTGTCTGCATGTCACTGTCTTCATTACTTCAAAAATGCCTCATAAAAGTGATTTTTGAACTGCAGTCATACCTTGACCTGTGAAATTTTGCAATATATTTATCCTTTTGTTGGGAATTGGAGTTGTTTCTGGCTATACAGGGGCTGAGATAAAACTACAGGCTTCAACAACTAATCTTATTTCTTTTTTGGAGATGAATTTTCTAGGTTAAAAAAGAATGGACATTTTTCATGCTTTGATACATTTGCAATGTTGCCCTTCAGGAGAGATGTTCCATGTGAATTTCCCACTGGAGGTATGAAAGTGCCCTTCTCACTTCTATTATTAATGTAGCGAGGGTAAATGTGGCTTATTTTAGTGGGTTTTTTAGAATTCTCAACGACGCGAACCTCCACCCTGTCACTGAATTGATTCTCACCATTTTAGGGAGGACACTGGGGAGAAGAGTGAGAGGAAACGGGTTTATTCTTCGCTTTGAAGACGAGAGGCGAGCCCACAGCCCGGGCGTGGGCAACCTTGGGTTCAAATCTGGGATCTGCTGCTCACTAGCTATGGGTTTTATGCAACTTGGAGCTCTCTGATCTTTAAATTTTTCATCGAAGAAATAGGTCCTTTGTACTGGCCTCGTCAGGCTGTGCGGGGATAAAGATTTATGGGGGAAAATCAGGAAATGGTAGCTCCTGCTGTCCTTGGGAATCCGCGTCTCAGGATGTTTGATGACTTCTTGATCTCCCGTTCTCCCCAAC
Source organism: Petromus typicus (assembly GCA_004026965.1). NCBI lineage: Eukaryota > Metazoa > Chordata > Mammalia > Rodentia > Petromuridae > Petromus > Petromus typicus. The sequence goes on along the minus strand of PVIR01003828.1, from coordinate 37,008 downwards.
TTCCAGGGACAGGACGGGGTCAGAGCCAGACTCTGCACACAGGAAGCCCTCTGCAGGAACCACTGCTGGTGTTCAGGTCCCTGCCCTTCACTTTTCCTTCTTTACAGCCCCCTTAGGCTGCAGTGTCTCATTCGCTGCTGAGCACTGGGGCAGCCAGGTTTTGGGGAAGAAGCTCTAATTGCTAATGGAATCTATAGCATTCATTGGCAGTGCACTTGGCAGCGTCTGGGTTGGAAGATGGGGGTGATTTTCAGGTGGGTTCCTTTGATAGCATCCCACTTTCTAGAGTTTGATTCTTGACCTGGGCCATCTTCTTTCCAAGGCCGCTCAGCTCCGCTGGGGTCTCTGCTTCAGCTCATCAGCCTTCCCTCACCCTCTCTTCTCTCTCCTGCTTTATCTGTGGTCAGACTCAGCCCCAAAGTTGGACATCTTGCTACACATACCCACACCCACACCCACACCCGCACCCGCGCACTCCTTCCTGAGTACTGAGAATAGCTGAAACAGAGAAAGGGACAGTATCTCTAAATAACATGCCTACTTGCAGTTCAAGAGAGAACTGAAAGTGTTTTATTCTCTTTTTATTGTGTTTTGATCGGTGAGGGCCTATGGGCCCCCTGGAAGCTCAATAAATGCCAAGAGAGTGGACCACCTGTGCCTGGCTTACGGGGGGGGGGGGTCAGGAAACCCAAGCTGAACTGCTTGGATGCAGCATGCTCTGGAAATAAGGTTAGAAGTCAGGCCGAACTGCTGCCTGCCTTGCTTTGGTCCCAGTTTTGGGGCCACTTTTCTGGGTCTTTTTTCTTCTGGGTTCATTCAAATATAGCAGTGGAAATGGGAGAAGGGTAAGTCTGACTAATTTTCCAAATTGAGGGAAATCCAGAGAATATTTGGTAGTTATTGCTGTGAGAATTTGGGTCCACCAGGTCTTGTCTTGGGTGTGTAAAGCACCCTTGTTGTGTGGAAAAGAGAATAGCACCTCTCTACCAGGAGTCTGCCAGGGCTGGTAGCCATGTGCCAACTGGAGTAGGTTAACAGTGTCATTATTTCAACTTGATGTTCCCAGAGAAAGGACTCTTTCACAGTAATGATTCACCCCAATTCATAATAGGAAACTTTGAGTGTCCTAGGCAAGAGTGTCTCAAACAGTGAATGTATCTTTTTTTTTTTAATGAAACACTATTTTATCTATGAACTTTGCTTCCTATGGCTTTATAGAAGCATTGAGATAGTGCTTGTCTTTGAAAATTTAATATAACAGATGTTGTCTGTACAGTTTTAAAGCTCCTCCTTCTCCTCATTATTTACTTTGTGGGTTACCATGACTAGGGGTTATTTCTGTTATTTTGAGACGATGTCTTGCTAAGTTGCCGAGGCTGTCCTTCAGCGTCTAGGCTGGAGCAGCCATCTTGCTGTAGTCTTCTGAGTACAGTAGCTGGGACTGTGGGGATGCACGGCGTACTCAGCTCTTAAATCTGAATAATTTTCATCTCTTGAGGAAACAGACTCAGACAGCGTCAGTGACTTTCTTGAGGATGCATAGTGAGAGCTAGAAGACCTCGCATCTGTGCCTGGCTTTTTCTGCTTGGCCGCTTTTTTATTCGTTTCAGCAGGTCTCTCTTGTCTTGCTCTCCTGCGGATCCCATAGTTCCATTCTCTTTGCAGTGAAGCAGTGTTTGATTGGTTAACACTGAGAGTGGTAAATATTGGTTTTGTTGAGATAAATATCAGGATCCTGGGTTAAACCAAAGACAAATGTTGATTCATGACACTCTTAGGTCATTCCATCCCTTCAGAAATGAGGACATCTCCACCCCTCAGCAGATGAGCCAAGCCCTGGCTTCCTGTCCCTTGGCCCCTACTTCCTGTAAGGCCCTGATGCACAGCTATCATTTATTATGTGCATACAGCCCACAGAAGAGGAAGCCAAGGCCTTGAGTGTTCGTGCTATTTGCTCAAGACCCCACAGTAACTGAATAATAAAGCCAGTTTCCAAATCCAAGGCTGTGAGACTTCAAAATATGATTCAAATGAAACACAGCATCTACTTTGCACACAGGGCCCTGTGCAAAGACTCTACACCCCAGTCCTGGTGCTTATCTCAGCATAAGCGGCTGGCACCTGTGTGTTTCTCTCTTGTGAGCCTCAAGTCAAATCTGACAGAGATCCTGGCTCTTCAGGGGCCTGCAGCAGGGCAATGGTGAGCAAATCCTAGACTCTCAGTTGCCTTTGCTTATGAAATAAGTTCAGCAGTGACCTGCCTTCTGGGGAAGGTTTGAAGGTTATGGCGGTGCCTGGCACATAGTGAGTGTCTGAGAGAAATGGCTGATACCTGTTTGTAGGTCACTTCCTGACTGGGCATGGAGAAGGGCTGCTGTGAGGGCCGTGGGCCGTAGTGTGCCTTCTTGCTACTGCTGAGCTCATACAGCATCTCTCCAGCCATTAGTCAGAGTTCTTATTAGTCAGGTTCCCCTACTGGTAAACACACAAGCACTGGAGCTGTTTTGAAGACTTCTTGTTGGGTAATGGGGAGGAGTGCACATTGGCCTCATGGCCAGACATTCCAGGGCAAGTCCCACCTCTCTTGGTGTTATTTTCCTATACAAAATGTTAAAACAGTGGGCTCTTCTTGTGGATGTGTAGGAGAGATCAAGTCCGCATCATTGTTACCATGATCTTAACTTATTACATGTAACAGCCCTAAGGGGAAATTTTTGGTAAGTGATGAAATCATGCACATGCTGTCCCTTTATACACAGTCATAAATGAAATGTATAAATGAAAATGCATAAATGAAAATGTAAATGATTCTTATCCTTATTGATTCCATCAGTAAAGGACTGTGGGGATTTGGTAATCTGTTAAAAGAAATTCAGGTGGTTGGGGATGTAACTTGGAGGCACTGTGCCTGCCTGGCAAATGCCAAGTCCTGAGGTCAAACCCTTGTACTGGAAGGATAAAAGAAATTCATCACTGAGAACTTTTTTTTTATATGTGCTGTTTGAGCTCGTTGTGACCATAGTTCAAAAGCAAACGATCCTGTCTCTTGGTTATTGAGACGTGAAGGGCACAGGGTTGCTGCCTGCGGGGACCCAGCTGCAGTGTGTGCCCTGCAGGACTGGGTCCTCTCGATTCCTCATGCTTCCCTTTTCTCTTTGCATGATGGCTCATTTGGCCTTGACCTGATCCCAGCAAAGACATCAGTTTGCTAAAATGAGAAGTAAACAGTTGTTACCTTGGTGACTTTAGGGAGAAGTAGCTGCACTTCAGTGCTTCTGGCATTTGGGAAATGTCAGGAAACACTGACTCTTGACTTTCTTCCTTTCCAGATGGGTAAAACCACTGTGGAAAGGAAAAACAACTCAGGTGCAAGGCCCAGCCCTGGAGCCTGCACGAAGTGAAGTTCAAGATAACGTTGACAGACAGGACTATTCTCACTAAAGTCACAGTTAGCTTGCTGTTTCAAGAGAGATAATACTTAGGTCATGAGCCATTGTTAGCAGGATTTGAGAGGAATTTCTTAGTCTTCAGTATATCAGTGAAACTCTTGCTCTCTTCTTTTGTGGCCATTTGGACCTTCCTCCAAGGATTCTGGGCAGTGTAATTTCCCTGTTTGTTTGTAATAGCTTTGCAGTCTGTTTTCAGTGGAAGCCATCTTCCCAGAGTCACTCTGCATTTTCAGACCGAGTGCTGACCTGGGGATGGAAGCTAGAATCTGATCTGGCAATCAGTAAAACTCTGGTTTTATATTGCTATTCTCTGGCTTGCTGAGCACTTCAGGCCAGATTCTTCTTGATAAGCTTGGAATGATTTCATTTTGCCTAGCTGGGAACAGTGGGGGGTAGTTTTTCCAAGCACACGCCTGAACTCAGCCCATCCATAGAACCTGTTTTTCACTGGAAGTATGCTGAGTAAGAATTTTATTTATTTTGGGGATCAGTAGCTATGATTAAAGAAAGCAATGCAAGTCAGAATTTCTTGCCCAAGATCTCTAGAGCCTCATTTACTACAATAAATCCGTACGGCCTATGAAATCAAGTTTCTGTGGATTTGCTGAATTTAACAACTGATTTGGTAACAATGACAGCCTCATTCTGGTCTGACCTCATATTGGCAGCAGTATGTTTGTTCATCTGATAACACATGAGAAGTGAATTCTTAGTCAATAACATCATTGAAAATGTGGGAATCATGTCAGAAGGAAACAAAATGTAAGAGGTAGTTGGTGTGGAAGAATTTAGGACCCATTGGCTTTGATTAAGTTAAAAGGAGCGCTTGTTCTTTCATGGTGCTAGTGAAATGTTGGGATGAAAAGCATGAAAAATCTCTAGCTGGGAATTCAGCTGATGCTCTTAGGCCAGTAGAAATAAATGTTCAGCAAGGCTTCACCATGTAGCCTTAGTCTAATGCTAGTTACTACAACAAACCAAGTGATGCTGAGTGCTCCCGCGAACGCTAGAAGTTGGGGTTTCTGTGCATGTGAGATTGCTGGGAAATACCCTGCCTGTCTGGTGGAAGAAGCCAGGAGGAAGGTGCCTGACATGAGAAGATAGAAAAGGAGTCCTTATGGGATCAGTGGCAACTTGGGGACACAAGTTGAGACTTCAGATTGGGAGAAGTTCTGGCTCAGGACCATGGGTGCTCCTGGGAGGCACTCTGGCCCGGGGAGGGGGCCCTCTGTATCAGCGTCTCCAGGGGCAGAGAACTTGGGTGTGAGGACAAGGGGAGGTAAGGTGATGAAGACCAGGACAGCGGCAATGGTGTCACCTGAAAATCAGAGTGATGACCAGCAGCTGTAGTTGACTCGGTAGGTCCCTGGGAGGCCTGTGGAGAGGGACATGCTGCACAGGAAGAGAAGGAGTAATCTAACTCTCCAATGTGACCACTTATGGTGACATCTTGAGCAAATGACTTGCACTCTCTGAGCTTGAGTTTTTTCATTTACAGAAAGAATGTTAATAACTTGACCTCCCAGAGTGAGCGTTGGGATAACATGTAACTGGATGCCAGCACCTGGTCAGAGCTCCTTAAATGGGACCTGTGTTCTCACCTGGATTATTGAAAAGCCTCTGGAAATCTCCCAAGGTGCTTACGATCACAGCAGCCGCCAGATGACCACTTTCACACTTCTGTCAACCAGCTCTCATTTGGGAGGAGTGCCACCATTTTATACCCATCTAAAGCCCTTGGTGACCTGGTTTTAATATCGTCTCTCCAGCCTCCTGTCACTGCTCTCCTTGCCCACGCTGCTCCAGGCCTTACTGCTGGGTTGGTGGGATGCAGGCCAGGCCCCAGGTCTGGGAGTTCCCCATTCTATCCACTTGCATCCTGCTCCCCACACATGGCTGCTGGGCCCTTTCTTCACCCTCCTCCAATCTTCACTCAGATTCAGATTCTTTCTGTGGCTTTCTCTGACAATCAGTCCTTAACCCCACTGCACCCCAGCCTATGCTGCACTGTCTCTCTCCAGTCTTTTGCCCTACTTTTCATTTTCTGTATAGCAGTTATCCCCTCCCAAAGCCTTGTGCACACATGGATTGTGTTGGGTTCTTTGTCTCCTCACTAGAGGGCAAGTGCTGGGGGCTTAGGGTTTCCTGCCTGGTGTCTCCACCGCCTCGTCTCCAGTCTGGCTCGCAGGAGACAATGAGCATTTGCTGGATGAATGAGCCTATTATGAGTATTGGTGTATGTTTTCCTATGGGCTTTGGCATCACTGCAAAGTAGAAGGGCTCAGTCCTCCCTATTCATTTCTCCTTCTCCCAAAGGGCTTACATGCTTAGGCTTAGATCTGTTTAGATATTTAAAAAAACCCCAAACAACGAGGAGAGCCATTGAACTTGAAATCACTGCGTCTCAGGCAGCCTGGGAAACACACAGTCAGTGTGCGAAACCCAGAGCTGAGGAGCAGGTTGAAGAGCCCGGGAAGGAAGTCGTCAGCCAGAGGCGGCGCTTGAGACATTCCCGAGAACAAGCGAGGCTGGTACCTCAGTGAAAGAGAAAAAAGACTGGGCTTGAAGATGGCTGGTCTTCCGAACCGTGCCAAGCTTGTTTAGATTCGGACTTGCACAGTGGGGAGTAGGTAGCATACTTGAGAGACTTGGCAAAAATTTGTGAGCAGATCGGTTTTCAGGCATTACTCGCCTTGTGGTCATCGATAATGATAAAAGGTGAAAGGTTTACAGGATCTGAAGAGAAGCCAGAGTACGGACAATGGTGATGAAAGATTGGTATCTTCTGGGGAAGAATCTGGAGAATGAAAATCTGTCAAAAATTATTTGAGGGCCTCGTGTCTTCGTATCTCCCAAGGAAAATACTTAGCTAATCCTTGGGTTCTGGGGAGTAAGCTAATTCCATGCGATGAGTGTCTTTAGGGCGTTAGGGTTTCATTGTTTTGTGGAACCCCAGTTGAGGAGAACTAGAGGAGGGGAACTGGTGTGAAATCTGACATTTGTTTTGAAGTGCCGCAGGACAACAAGCGTGATCAGGAGGAAGTTGAACAGCCTCTCTTCCTGAGGTGGAGGCAGGCCTGTTGTCCTTTTTTCTACTTTTCCTTTTTAGAGCAGGGCTGTGATAGAGTGTAGTGAAGAGAAGGAAGGAGGTGTGGTCACATTGCTTGGGAGGGTTATTTTTCTCCTCTTAATGCTTTATTGGCTCCTTCTGCTCTTTCCTCCTCTACTTATTTTTGATTTATGAAGCAGAGTGCAGTTTGGTTATGGCAAGATGGGGGAAGATCCTGCTGGAGCTGGCGCATTGGCTGCCTGTGTTGGGGGCGGGGCTGTATAGAAGGAAAGCTAGTGGGGTGTGCAGGGGCTTTTTTTTTTTTTTTTTTTTTTTTGGTTAGGCACCTGTCAAACAGAAATGCAAATATTTCTGCAAACATGCCTTTATTTGTCTGCAGGGCACAAGGCTGAAGACAGTAGCAAATAGCTGGAAACTTCCTTTTTGCCTTGTGTGTGAGGGTGTCTGGCTGTGTCCAGGAGCCGCTGCCCATAGGTGGCAGGGACTCCAGTTCTGTTTTGGGGATTAGAAAACATCTGTGGCAATGTACTCAGGTATTTCCGAGGACTCCTTTACCTTTTCCATCGGTGCCTGCTCGGGTGAGACAAGATCCAATCTCTGGTAAGAGACCCTTTTTGCAGCCTGAGTCTGGAACAGCTGGGTCCAGCAAGAATGAAAGCCCCTTTATCTAGAGCTTTGACATGGCAGGGAGGGTCTCCCTGTTCCCACCTTTTGCCCTGCAGTTAGTTAGGCACTCAGGTCGACATCTATACACTGCAGCTTCTCAGACTGTACATTTCTCATGGCTTTTCGTGCTCTTCTCTCAGAGCCCTCAGCAATATATCATTTCCTGTTTGTTATTTCTGATCGTTGGTGCTCTTTTGTGTAAAATAGCTACATTAAAATTTGCTTTTTACAAGTTTGGTTTGACCTCAGGGCATTGGTATGGAGTATACAGTCTATCTTGATCATTTCTGATCTCCCTCCATTCCTCTGCCCATCTTAAGGAATTAACTTTAGAGGTGTAGAATTGATACCTGTACATACATAATGCATCTTAGTTGCCTTTTTCATCCTTTTTTCCTCTCTCCTTACTCCTTTTTTTCCATCTCTTGATTCCATCCTCAACTGAGAAAGAGCTATCTCCCTGCTGCTTAGTTTATGTATTCTTTACTTTGTCTTTTGTTTATCCTTTGGGTGTCTCTTACAACAGAAACTGATATATTTAAGTTTGCATGTCTGATTTATTTGATTGTTGTATAAATGACTCATCTGTATCTTTCTTTGTGGCATTTACACTGTGTGTAAATACAACACTTCCTTGTCCGCTCATCTGTGGATGGACACATCAGCTGCTTCCAAGATTTAGCTGTTATGAGGCATACTGCTATAAACATGAGTGTGCATGTGTCCCTGTAATGCGATGTCTTTAACTCTTTCAGAACTCCCCCCTTCTTCCCACCTCCCATCCCCTTCCTTATCTCCAAAGAGTCTACTTTTCTTGGTTTCTATCATCTCTTCTTTATTTGACTCATTTATTTATATTTAAGAGATTTTTATATAAAAGAAATTGTGCAATATTTAACTCTCTATGTCTATCTTCTTTCCTTTGACATTATACCTTAAGTTCCATCCATTTTCCTGAAAATGACATGTCTTGACCCATGGTGGCTTCCACTGCATAGAACTTAGTGGCTGAGAGATGGGACATTGGAGCCCAAAAACTTAAATAAATTTCTTTGGGGACTTTGAAAAGCATGAATCTAACTGTACAATCTTAGCTACTATTGTTGCTGTAGGAATTAAGAGAGCCTTATCACAAGCTGGGAGTTTTAGTGCATGGTAAATACTTGCTAATTATTAGCTCAAATAAAGTCATAACATTTGCCATTGAATTATCACCACAGCTTGTAGAGGCAAACTTTTACTTATTGCTATTTTCTCCTACAGATGTTGATTTTCGAAGCTGATCAACTGGTTTAAGATCGTAAATCGATAGGTAGGAGAACATGATTTGCATGTGGACTTTTTTTTTAAGGGTAGGAAAAGTTTATTGAGAAAGAAAGCTTCTACCTAAGAGGAACAGAAGGGGACCAGAGAGTGGAGCAACCCCTCGTGGATTTTTGAGCAAAAAGCCCCAGTGAGTTTTTGTATCATTGGTAAGGAGCTTGAGCTTCCCCCAGTTTCTCACACATTACTAGTTTCACAAAATGTAATAAAACGGATTATAGAAAAAGAAATATAAAAAAGTATTCAAAATACAAATCCTGTGTAAAAGTTAGTATTAGGTTCAAAGGCACAAAAACGCACTAGTAAGTTAGTGTAGAAGCTGCTTCCATGGGGTTCTGTGCGTCTCTCACTCTGGAACTTGCAAAGCTTTCTCAGCCCGGCACACACCTGCAGACCTTGCTTTGAGTGGCACTGTTCTACGATCCTGTTTGTTAGAGCTTGGTGCGTGGAGACCAAACACTCCCGTCACAGTCCCCGGGGAGGCTAGTTCTATCATTGCTCAGTCTGGCCCCAGATGGCTTGGATCAGAATGATTGAGACAGAAACATAACAAGTACTTTTAATAATTCCAGTGTACTAAGTCTGAGAATCATTGCCTTTTGCAAGGTTGCTTTCTCTCTAAGGTACCAGATAAGAAGACAAGTATGAGTGAAGTAAGCACAGTTTTCGCCCAGCTTTCCCACTGCCACCTTCTTCCCTCACCCACTTCTTCCCTTCCTCCCTCCCTTTCTCTAAAAATTGTTGGATAGAACCTGCTTTCTCAGCTCATTTTAGGGGACTTCAGTGAATGTATACTGAGTGCAAAATGAAGGCTGAGTAGAGAAGGACCAGACACAAGACAGGATAAGTTGAGAACAAATGCAGATAAATTACAGTGCAAAACATTGGGTATTTCAGTGCACAGATATGAGGTAGATCAGGATGAATCAACCACAGACGAGATGGATGGGTAACATGAAAAAAACCAAAGATTGTGTCCATCTGAGGCAAAGCTTTTTCCTCTGTTGGGGGTGTCTGTCTGCTAGACATTGCCTCATCTTGGAAGGGAGACTGTCTCAGTGTCTCAGTGTCTTAGTCAGGTTGAGGCTGATGAGGAAGGTACCTCAATCATGAGAGGTGTTTTGTTTTTAGTTTTTGATTGAAATGACATTTGAGAAAGAGATACCATGCTGAAGGAAAAAGGGGGGAATTTCATGAAACAATTTCTATAAGTAGAGAAGAAGGTATAGGATCAAGTAGGTAAGTGTTGGGCACTGCAATACTGGACACAGCCAGTTCATCTGTGAAAACGAGATATGGTTGTAAATGTGGGCAATGTATCTTGAAGTAGGGGCTTGAGGAAGTTCTGTTTTGGTACTTTCTATTTTCTCCATAAATAAGTAGCAAGTTTATCACGAGAGAGTGAGAATGAGCTAATAGAGGTCAGACAGAGCTCCAGAGGAGAGGAGGTGAAAACATACTCTGGAAAGGTAACGTGATATTGTTGGGAAGCTCTGAAGACCAGCAAGCAGGTAGTGATCAGTACTGTGAAGCGAAATCGTCAAACGCTGTTGTGTGAGAATTCTGGCGTCAAGTTGAGCTGTATGGTTGGAGGTGTGGAGGACAACAAAGGTTGTATGTAACCAGAATTGGGTTTTTGTCAGCCATATGTGGAGAGAGAGAGCAAGGGCTGGGCCCTGGGGTTTAAGGTGGGTAGGGAGGGAAGTGAGACATGAGAGAAGAAGAGGACAGCAAAATAGGAGTAGGGCGAGTCACAGAAGAGTCAAAGGACACGGAGGTGCAACTGGAGGACTAGTGGGTGGCGGTCGAAGGTAGTGGGGAGGGGAAAACATTGTGGCAAAGTTAGCTTCATTATTCCATTCAAACACCACCAAATATCTGCTAGTTGTGATCTGGAGACTGGCTATGGGAAGGAAGACAGCCATCTTCCTTATTCACTCATCTATGGAAACGTAAGCCATTTCCAAGATTTAGCTGTTCCAAATTGTGCGGCTATAAATGTGGAGATGCACCTGTCACCGTCACACTGCGTTCTTTCTCTTTTGGAACAATACCTAGAAGGGAACTAACTGGTCAAGTGGAATTTCTATTTTTAGTTTTTGAGGGATTTCCATATTGATTTTCATGATAGTTCTACAAGTTTACATTTCCACCATCAATGTTGGAGAGTTCCTTATTTCCTCCAGCCTCACTGACACTTATTATTACTTGATTTATTGTTAATAGTTATTCTTTCTGGATTTTTTCTTTTCTTTTTGTGGTACTAGGGATTGAACTCGGGCCTTTGTACTTCTGAGATAGGTGTGGTATCACTTGCACTAAATCCTCGGCCCTCTTTCTGGTTTGAGATGGAAGCTCAGTGGTTTAATTTGCATTCCTCTGATTACTGGAGATGGTCAGTATTTTTTTTTTGTGTGTGTGTGTACCTATTGGTTGTTTGTACTTCTTCTGAGATGTATTTGTTCATTTAAGTATTTTAATTGGGTCTTGTATTTTGGGGGTCTAATTTGTTGATTTTAAAATATATTACAGATATACATCCTCTGTCTGAGGAATAGCTGGTAAAATTTTTTTCCCATTCTGTACATTGTCTCTTACTTTGTTTTCTTTGTTGTGCTTGAAACTTTTTAACTGATATAATACCACTTATTGATCATGCTATTTCTTGTGCAGTTGGGGTTCTATTCAGAAAGTGCTTGCCTCTACCTGTATTTGCAGGAGTTTTATATGTCTAGATTTTTTATTCATTTTGATTATATACTAGTACATGATAAGAAACATTGGTCTAGATTTGGCTTTCTGGGTTTTTTTTTTTTTTTTTTTTTTTTTGGACTGGGTCTCACTTTGTAGTTCAGGTTGGCCCTGAGCTCATCCTCAAACTCACAGCAATCCTCCTGCCTCTGCCTCCAGAGTGCTGGGATTACAGGTGTGAGCCACCATCACACACTGCACTGTGGTTTGTGGTACTGATTGCTGGTGAATATGAGTTACCACACCCAATTTTATTGTCTGTGGTTATAGGGAATCAAACGTGGGCCCTTGAGCTTGCAAGGCAGGCACCAGAACCAATGAAGTAAATCCCCAGCCCTGGCCTTCTGGATTTATATAACCAGTTTTCCCAGCATCATTTGCGATAGATAATATGTTTCCTCTGGCAGATGTTTTTGGCTCCCTTTTCAAATATCAAATGGCTGAATGTGCTGGCTTACTGGTCTACATTTGTGTTTCTGTGCCAGTACCATGCTGTTTTTATAGTACACAGTTCATAGAGGTCTTTCACTTCTTTTGATAGGTTAATTCCTATGAACAGTGCATAATTTTTCTTGAAGATATTGTGAATATCTGATTCCTTCCTCAGTGGGTTCATTATTGGTGTTCTTTTGATTTTGTCATGCCAAAGCTTGTACTCTTAACCCCTATTCTATAATTGGTGCGATCATATGTGTAGTACTAAATAAATGGTATTTATTTATTGTTGTCATGGTTGATAGTTTCAATTGAGCAGTCTGTCATCACCTCTGTCACTGGCTCAAGTTTGCCAGTGCTGCTATTTCCAGCAGCAGAAACTATTTTTGGAAAGTCTTCATTACCTACAATAGATCTAGTAGACAGTTGCACCATATGTATTTTAATTGGCTGATTTTTTGGAAATCCAGAGTGGTTGCAGTTTTTATCTTCTTAGAGGGCAGGTCTTTCCAAGCAGGTGCAGTTGACAGGAAAAGAAAAGCACTCCAGTTGATGACTCTTCTGGTTTCTGTGAGCAGAACTCAAATGAAAGTGTCGTGTCCCAGCATGCAGCTGGAGCGAACTAACATCCACAGGCAAGAGGTGTCATCCCGGGGCCACAGAACTCCTCAGTGTTCTCTGTGTGAAGCTCAAAAATGACCTTTTTCATCAAAGATGCCTGAAATAAGCAAAGCTCTTTGTGCTGAATCTCCTAGGACAGCCTTCAAAGTCAGCCCAATTTTATGCATCAAGTTGCTTCATGGAGTTGAGGTCTGTTTTCTATATCGTGCCCAATCACTCACCCTATGTATTCAGCAGATGTAAGAAGAGCAGTGAAGTCAAAGTGACATGGTGAAAACTAATCTTTCATTTTATCAGTTTTTGGGTCTCAACCTTTTGCATATTTTTCTAGTTATGTGGACATAGCTAACTTTTAGTGGCAATGACATATACATGGATTACTTTCTATTTTGCTTTCTTCCTTATGAAACATTAAATATTCTCTTTCCTGTGAGTACATTAACTCACACATAATTTTTTGTACTTTCAGGTGGATGTAACCATTGTTCACAGATTAGTTTAGTTGTTCACAGGTTTTTCACCATAAGATTAAATTGGAATTTTTTTCTTTTTCAGCACACATAATTCTTTGTAGAATTCATATTCTTATTTTTTAGACAGTCAGTCTTCACTACAGCTATGTGAAGAAACTGGAACATTTAACCTTATTTTCCTTTTGAATTATTTTTGCAACCTGATTTCTTAGATATGTGATAACCTGACCAGTAGATACAAACTAGCTCCTTGATCCATTGCTCAGCTACTTTCTAGGAAGGTTAAAACTCATTTACAGTTCTCCTTTAAATATCTACAACTTTCAGGTTGAATCTGGTTAGTGTCTGCAGTTTGGGAACCTTTTTTTTTCCAGTTAAAATATGCTGATTGAGCTTTCATTATCGTTAAATACCTTTTGGAAATCAATAATTTTGTGAAAATCTGAAATTTATTCTGAAACCACTTGCTGTCTGTTCCTTTTGGCCCAGGGGGCGTGGTGGTCCTCACCTTGTTTTTCAGGGACCCTCTTATCTGTCATGGATCTGTTTGTAGGTGTTCCACATCATCACATTTATAATAAGCTTCTTACTCTTTCCAGAACCCTCGGGGCTGTCTGAGTTATGTCACAACTGAGATCTGAGGAGCCCCACCAGCGTTGTTAATGTTTAACCCCATTCTGCTGGGGATGGCTCTTATCTTTCTTTCTTTTTTGCCTTTTTAGATGTTTTTTAATCATCCCGAGAAAAATGAGCCTTGGCCTCCAGACACAATAAAGCAAATCTCCTGCCCATGGAGAAAAGTTCCTGAGGATCTGGGGGGCCTGCAGCCCCAAGGGGATTAGCTGGAAGCAGGTAAGAAACGCGTGGTGTGGGTTAGCAAGGGGTCCATTCATTCCCCAGGAAAAATGCTGCTGGCAAGGAGTTCCAGGGGGTTAGAGATCGATTGCAGCTCCACTAGTTTTCCTTCCTCTGTTCTCTTCCAGTGCTCTGGGCTAGGATACATGGCTTGCCCATTGCTATGAGCTATACATTGGGTGTGAGTTATTCTGTCATTCCTTGGCCTTTTGTGACCACCTACTATATGACAAATACTGCATTGGATCCTGAACATGCTTGATGAGTAGATCCAGGCAGAGTTCCTTACCTTGACAGAGGTTTTCTTCCTGTTGGTTCAGTGTAGGCTGCGGATGATAATGAATTGCTATATTCTTCTAGAAAGCCTCAAGGTAACCATAAGGACTCACTGATACAGTTGCATCAGTTCAGTAATTCCTTTGAGCATACATTCTGCTCAAGGGTCTCTGCTGGGTCCTGTAGTTCCCAAATAATGCCAGGAGACATTTTCCTGTCTAGCAGCAGAGTTGGAATGAAAAGCAGGCATTAAAGAGCACTGGTTACAAGCAGTAGGGTGCAGGGATAATGACGAAGTGGAGGTGACATCACTGAAAGTCAGGTGCAGAGAACGCAGCAGTGCATATGACAGGAGGCTGGAGAAATCCTTCCAGTGTGATAAGGAAATTCAAAGCATTTGTGGAGTCTACTCTTCTCTACCCCTCTGGAGGGCTGTGTAGATGAAGCCTCCTCCTTTCTCTGTGTTGTTAGAATAGCTTGAGAGATGTGAGAGGGTCTAGCAGCTCCAGGGCATAACACCTGCTGCCAGGTGTGGAGCCTCAAACACAGGCTGTGCTGAGGGCCAGGCCAGGCCTACGTCAGGGTTAAGATGAATACTTCCAGGCTGTGACTAGCTGAGATCTCCAGGGCTCAGGGCATCTGAGAGTCACAGGACCGTGCTTAGGCCTGCATGTGTGCAGGAAATCTCTGTTCCTGAGAATTCAGGGAAATCCACCGCCAGCCCCAGCTCCTGAGACAGGGAATTAGGCCCCTCTGTTGGCTCCTTTCCATCATACGTGGAAAAGTCAAGTTTAAAGTCTACCATTTCCAAATCACTTGTGTAACTCTGAAAATTACTTGTATTTCCCAAATCTGAACTTTTTAAGGCTACAAATGGAGCTCATACAATCTGCTTTGCTTATCTCAAAGGTCACTTGGAGCTTTATAAAACCTAACTAATGTAAAAGGCTCCCAGAGTGCTGAGCAGTGCCCTGCTTGGATCCTGAACATGCTTGATGAGCAGATCCAGGCAGAGTTCCTTACCCTGACAGAGGTTTTCTTCCTGTTGGTTCAGTGTAGGCTGCGGATGATAATAAATTGCTGTATTCTTCTAGAAGCCTCAAGGTAACCATAAGGACTCACTGATACAGTTGCATAAGTTCAGTAATTCCTTTGAGCGTACATTCTGCTCAGGGGTCTCTGCTGGGTCCTGTAGTTCAGGACCTGCTTACACCTGCTGCCCACCTGCCTGTGATGAAGGTGGCTTTTCTTTCATGGTCTGACAGAGTTGCCTCTCCCCACCCGATTGTTGAGTCCTGATGGCCAACAGCGAATCTTCATTGTTCCTAGTCACAGATTCTTGTCCTTTAGTCAAAAACCATGAACCTTTAGAGCCACACCTACCTGGGTGAGAGTCTTGTTCCTAGCACTGACAAACTGTTGACCTCATGGGAACCTATAACCTTGAGAAGGTTTTTTTCTTCACTTTCTAAAATGTTTCTCTCTCAGTGCCGTAGTGATTCAGTGAGATACTGCGGGCGAAGTGCCTGTCTCAGAGCAGGGCCTCCTCAAGTGCTGCTTTTTTTCAGGTTCTTCTTGAATTATGTGTGTGTGTGATCAGTTGTTTTTCCCAATTCTGTGGGAATTTAATTCCTCAGTTTCCTGATAACAGAAGATTTGTGTTTGCTGCTTCATGATCTGGTGTCAGAATTCATCTTTCTTTAAGTACATTTTCTTACTTCCAAAATTCTATTCATCCAAGCTAGGAACCTATCTTCCTCAGAAACACTGGTTCCTAATTTCTGGAACAGAAGGAAATAGGGCTTTTCTTGGTATTGCTTTTGGATTCCAAGAGTGACTCTGGTGTCTGTTAGTGAAAGAGCTTCCGGTGGACAGCCTCCGGCTAAAGCAGATGAGTCCTGGCTCGCGCTCCACTCTGCTGCCTTCACTGGCCCATGTCACGTGGTTCTTTTGCTGAGGGGCTGCTTTTCCATCTCTGTTTAGAGTACCTGCCCTGGCTTTGTACTCACCTGGTACCAATTCTGCTGACACAGCTTCTTGCTCAGTCTTCTCAGCATTTCCTGATTGAGGCAGAGATAGTCACTCCACAGAGACTCGAGGGCAGAGAGATATTCACTTGCCCGTGGTCACCAAGAATGGGAATGAGAGCTCAGGTTTCACGAGTGGCCACTCCAGAACTCTTACTACCTTATTCCCCAAATCCTTAGGAGCAGGCTTCATGGGAAAGGAATTCAACTCCTACCAGGTAGGTTAAAAATTCAGGACCTATTATTTACTTAAATAAACCCAATAATTGAGGAAATAATTTAATACTTTTCAAAAAATGCAGGCCTTGTTTGAGTTCAATGTCCTGTGTTTCGTTTGATTACACAATTAATTTGAGAACAAAGTAGGTTTTTACCCAGACAGAAAGGGGACGACTCAGGCTCTGTTTGCTAACAAAGTCCATTTCCCAGAACTTTCGTGATACGGTAGAGGGGAAAAGCCTTGGATTGTGGAATCAAGTGCAAAGAGATCCCGCAGAGCAGCCATTTCCTTAGCTCTCTGATCTCTGCCCCCTCCCTCAGCTCAGGGAGCTTCGGGTTGCTAAGATATTAAAATGGAGATCGTACGCCTTCGCCTTCGTGGATAGGAATGGTCAGGGCCCCTCTGCACAGCTCAGAAGATGGTTTCATATTAGTCTGCGATGTGTCTGTGGCTCCTGGAGTTATGGACCACAGTGACCCTGGTTGTGCCAGGAAATCAAATGAAAGAACAACATCTATGATATTTAATAATTATTTTTTCATTTCTTTAACTAGCAATGACTGCTCTTTTATGAAGACTTCCTGTTCTCTGTCATAAGATGAGCTTGGTTCTCGTCCTAAGGGTGCTTTTCTTGCACTGCACGGTACAAAACTGCAGATGATGTAAAGTTGAGGTGATCTCTTCGTCATGCAGGCCTGGACATCACCGTTCTTGATGACGTGCATCTTAAGTCAGTGGCAGCAGCCATGAAAAGGGCCTTTTCTCTGACTACTTTAAATGACTTAGGATTTTGGACAGTCTGGGTTCTGTGATGTAGACAAGTCAGCCTGTTCTTTCCTTGTTTTCCAAGCTTGCGTGCCTTCTTGTCTCAGATAGTACAAGACTCTGGAAACTGATTGAAGAATCAGATAAGGTTCCCAGCCTTACACTCTCAGAGCCAAGCTTCTGGAGAGGGGCCTGATGGAGACAACCAGAAACTAAGACTCAGAGCACAGAAACAATGGTGGGAAGATATCAAGTGTTCAGACTTAGGACGAGGCAATGGAATGTCCGAGGGAATTCATAGATTGTGCAGAGGAAGGCTGAATTGTTCTAAGAATTGCTCAAGGCTAGTTGGTAGGAGGGAAACCAGGGCTGAATTTCAACAGTCCTCACTTTAAATTAATTATTCAACCTGTGGGCCCACTGCATGCCATTTTTGAATGCTTTTTATATAATTTTTTTCTCCTTGTCCTGCTTTTTATAGGTTTGTTTTCCTGCTTAAAACAGAGCTACCCACATCTTTCATTATGTTTCACACCAACCTGAAGAAAATATTCAGCTACTGTATCCTGGTCTTTCTCCTGTTTGCAGTCATCTGTGTATGGAAGGAAAGGAAGAAAGGGAGTTACTATGGTCCCCTAAAAGTGCAAAACAAGGAATTTGAGGTGCTGAAGAGTCTTACGAGGGCTGGTTTCCAGTCTCCATCATCAAACAGCACCCAAGTCTCCCACCTGCTGAGCCAGACCCTCAATCCCAGGGTCCCACCCAAGGCCAAACCTCAGCCCGTCTTCCAGGTGTGGGACAAGGACAGCTCATCCAAAAACCTTGTCCCCAGGCTGCAAACCATCCGGAAGAATTATCTGCGCATGAACAAGTACAAAGTATCCTACAAGGGGCCGGGGCCAGGTGTCAAGTTCAGCGCGGAGGCCCTGAGGTGCCACCTCCGGCACCGGGTGAATGTGTCTATGGTAGATGCTACAGATTTTCCCTTCAATACTTCTGAATGGGAGGGTTACCTGCCCAGGGAGGACATTAGGACCAAGGCTGGGCCGTGGCGCAGGTGTGCTGTTGTCTCGTCAGCGGGATCTTTGAAGTCCTCACAGCTGGGCCAAGAAATAGGTACGTTGTCATTGCTCGAAGGAAGTGGTTGGATGTGTCGATGGTCATGCAGTCAAGAGCCCACGTATGGCTTGGAGCACCGGTGGTGCTGGTGTAGAGCAGTGTTTTCAGATTTCTTTCTCAGAGTCAAATATGCTGTGGAGAGAGCTGAGAGGTTGGGAATCCAGGACCTCGGCGTCTTTATCAATTAACTTAGCTTCGTTTTCATCTTTTTCAACTATTGATGTTCTGTAGAGTACTTCATTTGAAAAAGAAAGTTCTACTGTTAAAAAGCTAAAAGCTACGCTTAATTGTTGAAAATATTCGAAGCATAGATTTCTCTTTCACTTTCAGATTCTGGTGTTTTGTTATTTTATTTGGTATAAGAAAGAGTCTTTCATTTTCAACTACCTGGTTAATTTTCATTTTTGTCCTTGAAAAATTAATTAGGGCAGGAATTTTAAACTGAGGAGCTGTGGGCCAATTTCAAGGGTTTATGAAACTCCTTAAAATTATGTGCAAAAATACCTGTGGAGGGCCAGGGGTGTAGCTCAGTGGTGTCCTTCTTGCCTGGCAAACACAAGGTCTTGAGTTGGATCCCAAGTACTGGAAAACAACAATGGCAACAAAATCCCCTGTGCATTAGGTATGTATAATACGTGCATGTGTATAACTCTGTGCGATTTTTCAGGGGAGGATTCGTGTGTTATAGTTGATTCTCAGAGGAATCTGTGACCCAAATAAGATTTTAGTTACTGGGCAAAATAAATCAATTTGTTTTTCTTAAAGTCTTTCGCAGCTAATAAAGGTAGTCTGTGTGTATTGATAAATCGACCCAATCAAGAGCTACTGACTTGCTTAAGGGCCTGAAGTCCCCTTTTATGGAGGGAAATATATTTTCCATTATTGTGAAACACATCTGGCAGTAAAGGGAGCAGCGCAGGATGGTTTGCTCTCTGTCAGGCCTAAGGTTTTGGAGCAGGTGAGGTCATACGTCTCCTTTTTTATTTCCTTCTTGTGACTGCCAGGAAAAATGGTCTGAAATCAAGCACAGGCTCTCAAAGAAACATAAATGTGAACTGGATTCATTAGAGCAGAGAGCAGCACGGTGAGATCACCTCGCCCTGCTCTCAAAGGATCGGTGCTTTCCTGAGAGGGCCGCCAAGCCGACCAGTCCTACCCCAACTCTGGTGTCCGCCTTGGTAGTTTCTTTTGGATGTTGTTTTCTAGAAACTAAATGGCCCTGGATCTTGTATGTCTATAACAAAACGGAGCCTCCTTCTTTCTTTTCCATTTTTGCTGCAGCCCGAGTGTTGGGCTGTTCCAGGTGTTTTAGCCCCCCCTGCTTCCTGTGGAGTCTCTGGTCCGCCTGGATGAGAGTGTGCTGGAGTTGGAGGCAGAGCCAGCTTCCCTCTGTGAATTTTTTTAATTACATCTCTATCTTATGCACTCCCTAAAGGCTTGAGTGACTTAAAAAAATGTGAATTAAAATAATCTTTTTCTATACACTGCAGTTATAATTTCCACTAAGTATTATGGAAGGGCTTTGATCCTGAGATATGATAAAAATTACATATTACACATCGAGTGCCTTAAATTTTATAGGGCATATCCTCTGGGCATTTGATCTAACAAATATTTTAAGCCCTTCATTCATTTATTTTTTTACTCATTCATGAATTCATCAACAATACAAAATAAGAGATTGGAATACAAAGGGACAAAAGGAAGGGAACCGCCCTTTTGAGCTGCAGGCAGAAAGCCAGGCCCACAAACTTCCTACCACACTAGAAAGTATTCGAGCCTGTTCCCAACAACTGAACATATAAGGTGGTTTCAAACTGTTCTGCCAGTAAGGTTTATTTTGCAGATACTTTTTTTGTATTAGGGATTGAACCACGCGCCTTTGCAGTGAGGTATGTCCTTAGCCCTTTTTATTTTTTATTTTGAAACAAAGTCTCACTAAGTCACTAAATTGTCCAGGCTGCCTGGGCTTGAATTTATAATCCTCCTGCCTCAGCCTCCCAAAGGGCGTGGATTACAGCCATGTGACCACACAGCCAAATTGTACAGATAATTCATGAAAGTCCTACCATCCTCCAGCGGGAAGTATCCTCAGGGATGGGGTTGGAAGGCCTAAAGAAGAGAAAACTTTTTTTAAGGATTAATAGCTTTATTTATTTTGTCTTATAGGTATATAAAAAGGCTTCATAATTATAGTAGCAATAGTTATCACATTATTATAGTAATTAAAATACTAAATGAGTTTTGAAGATTATTGGGGTAGTTTTTTCAGTTGTTATGCTACATCCTACTTAGGAATATAACCCAAGTGTCTTCCCCAAAAACACTTGAAATATGTTTTTGCTTTGTCTTGGTATGTTGCTTATTTGATACAGAATTAATCTTATTTCTAGTTCATCTCAATTTAAGATTTCTTCTCCTTTTTTGATTTAATTTAATCTATTTCTTGAACACTTAAAATATTTACATGAATCAATAATCAAGATAACATAAAAAGGCATATCCAGGAAAATCCCTCTTCTCATGTCTCTACCACTCTATAACTGACTCTGTTAATAATCATTGCCAATTTCCCTTTCCAGAGTTTGTATAGTAGACCCTTCACTTATGAACTCAATTTGTTCACGAGGTCTGATTGTAACGCAGGCTGGTCAGTGAAGGCTCAGCGCCTCTCACAGCCTTCAGTCTCTCCTGTACACAGTCAGATCTGAGTGTCCTCAGAGAGACACTGGCCTGGGAATTCTGATTAACCCCACACAAGAAAGGATGCTGCAGTGTTCCTTCCAGAGCTCTTTCAGGGTCATATTGGCGTCTGAGACCACATAGAAGCACAAGCGCTGGCACTCGGGTTATAACGCAAGATATTGCTTTTAAATTAAAGCTAAAATTTGAGTCGTAACTCAGATTATTCCAGTCATAACACAAGGGTCCACTGTATAGTTTTTTTACTTCTTTTCTTATATAAAAGACAGAAATTTATATATAAGACTGTGCCATTTTCCTGCTTAAGCCATAGAAACCTTCCTTATTCGTTTCACGATTGCATACACTGCATCGTCAGGTACTGTATCAATCAGTTCTATTGTGAACTTTTAGGTCATTTCCAGACTCTTGCCACATAAACAGTTTTGCACCAAATAACCTGTGAGTGTGTTGTCCAGTGTTTATTTAGCTTCAGGGAAGATTTCTGGACTTAAGCATGCTGGGGCTAATGATAAATGCCTCTTTGACTCCTGTCTGCAAGATACAAGAGAGCCAGGCAAATGAATTGTCGAGCTTTTGAATTTTTGACAGTTTGATATGTGTGAAATTGAATATCAACACATTCTGTTTTTGTTTGTTTGTGTTTTGAGATGGAATCTCACTATACAATGTAGGTTGGCCTTGAACTTACGATGTTGCCCAGTGCTGACCTGCCTCGCAGGTGCTGGAATTACAGGCATGTGCCACCATACCCGGCTTCTCAAGGCTTTCTTAATTTGCATTTCTTTTATTATGAGTAGCAGTTAAGGCCCGCCCCCACCCCCCCAGATCTACTTGTACTTTGAAAATCTTTTTGTGTAATATTCTTTGCCTTCTTTTTCCTTCAGTGATGGGAATCAAACCTAGAGCCTCATACATGCTGACCTTCATCTTTTCTTTCTCCTTTTATTTTTTAAAGCAAAATATTTATTGGCACATTTCACATATGCATAATGATAACTTTCATCATAGGAAATTTGTACCTGTCCATGATATATCCTGTCTTTTTAAAAAAGATGAATTTTTGAACTGGGAATAGAACTCACGACTTTGTGCTTGCCAGGCAGGCATGATAGCACTGAGCTAAATGCTAAGCCCACAAAGAAGATGAGTTTTATGACTGTGTTCAGCCATGCCAAGACTGTTTACCAGAGAAAGTGCATAATGTATGCATAACGTGTCTCGCATGATTCCACAGACCACCCAGTAGTGGACTCAAATAATTTTCAATTATTTTTGGTAGCTTACTTATGCATACATATAAAGTTTCTTAGATTTGTTGGGAAATTCATTTCAAATGATACCCCATACTTAAAAATGCTACGGCCAGTAGCAGGGAAGCTCGCTGTGCACCTGCTGTGTGCGGAACACCTGTCCTTGGAGTCCTCCCAGCAGTCGTCTGAGCTGGGTCAGATCATTGCTGCCATCAGCTGATGAGCTAGTTAAGAGTCTTGCAGGTTCACATAACTTGTTAAGTGCACAAGTTTACAAGCTGTTGTTCGACTCTTAGGCCTCTCTGCTTAGCTCTTGCACCTCATAGTGGTTGCAGCTTCATGAAAAAATGTGGTAGGACTAAATCCTTTGTTGCTTTCCTAGGGGAAAGGAGGACTCTACAGGGAAAAGTGGTTAGTGTGTTTGGGCATCCCAGAATCCTCTTTGGCTGGAAAGTGGGCCAGAGGTGAAGAGGGGTGAAGAATGAGGCAAGAATGGGAACCATGGTTCAGCCACTGGAACATGTTACGCCACCACAAGGATGTTGGGTTTTGTTCTTTAAGGCACGGGGAGCTCTAAAGGTTGGAAAAGTGAGCAGTAGGGTGGTCTGTGCTTTAGGGAGAGCTTTCATTTCTTCATGAGTCCTGTCTCCATGGGGACTCCTATATATTTGCCTCACTATTTGGGACCATTGCCACATCCAGCTAAGAAATCCGGTGCCAGGCTGTCCGGCACTGGGAGAGATGGTGGAGAGAAAGGCCCTGATTTCAGCAGAATGCTGGACTAGAAGGGTCAGAACTTAATGTCCAACTAGAAAAGACCTCAAGCAAGAGGTAGGAGCCAGACTTTCTAGCCTGGAAACAAGCTGTGTTGTGTTACTGTGCATGTGATTCTGGAAGAAGGCAGATTGTGTTTTGTGTGCCTCGAGTGTAAAGAATTTGGTTCTAAAAAAGGATCCGATCTGGAGATCAACTCTTACAGTTATTTTCCTGGAGGTGAGGTGATGTTGTAGTCCAGGGAAGAGAGCCAACTAGAAAACCTGGAAATAGCTTTATTCTTTGAGGAGAAGGACAAGCAGAAACATTCAGAAGGGCAGAGAGAAGGGTTGGGAGTTTAGCTCCGCGGTTCTGATGTCTGTCTCGCAAGCATAAGGTCCCGAGTTGGAACTTCAGCACCTAAAAAAAAAGGAAGGGCAGAGAGTGGGGTGAGGGGGTTGCCTGGTAAGTGCAGCACTCTGAGAGATTCAGGATGCAGCTGGGGAGAGGCAGCTGTTGGCGTCAGAGTCTGCAGAGTGGGGTTATGTGGCTAAGCAGAATGAGGTTGAAAAACATCGGTGTGGATTGAGTGGTTTAAAGAACATGATTGGTTATCACAGAAGTCAGAGAGTCTTTCTTGCAAAAGGCCAGAGGGAAAATATTTTTACTTCAGAGCATCATATAGTGTCGGTAATAAGTATTCAACTCAGGGGCTGCAGTGCAAAAACAACCATAATTAAAAGAATGAGCTTAGCTATATTCTAGTAAGCCTTTGTTAACAAAAAGGAGGGCCAGGTGCAATAGCGCACACCTGTAATCGCAGTACTTGGGAGACTGAGTCAGGAGGATTGCAAGCTTATGGGTACCCTGGACAAGTTAGCAAGACCCTGTCTCAAAATGAAAAGATAAAAGAGGACTAAGACCCTGGCTCAGTGATAGAGCACTTGGCTAGCATATTTGAAGCCCTGGGTTCAATCTCCAATACCATGCAAAAAAGGAGAGAGAGAGAGAGAGAGAGAGAGAGAGAGAGAGAGAGAGAGAGAAGATATGATTTTTGAAGTTCATTTGGAAGTGTGAAAATGTTAGGTGATAAAATGTCAAAATTTCTCGTATCATAATTTCTAGCTATTTAAAATTACTATCTTGAAGCAGTGGATTTGGATGTTTTCATGAATTTTCTAACTTGGGCTGTTTCTACTGAATTTTCTAAGCCTATAATTATATCAACTGCATATAAGATGCATAAGCTGCAGAGAGGTGAAGACTCCTGTCCTGCACCTTCCTACTTGGTGGGCTTGCTTGCTAGGATCCCTGTGGGTTGTAGATTGCTCTGGATGGCTCTGAATTTGAAAGCTCTTTGACTTTCAATAGCACAAGATGGGTTGACCAACAAGGATTCTGTCCCTTTGGTTTGATTCCAAATAGTTCCTTAAGAAAGTCTTCTTTAATTTTTTTTTATTAGTTCTTTTTTGCAGTATATAGTGTTTACATTCCTTATGTGGAGTTGTTGCATATACATAACACATCTCAATTCTTTTTTATCCCCTTTTCCTCCCTCTCTCCCTCTATCTCTTGATCTCCTTTGCATTTGAGAAAGATCTGCCTTCTTACTCCATAGTCCTGCACAATCTGTTTTCTGCCAACTTTTTAAACTTCAGTTTGATTTTCTTGCTTTCACTCCCTTGTCTCCAGCCAAGTCCTTACTCTCACTGCGATCCTAACACTCATTGCCTCCACAGGTTAGAGAGGACTTTGTTGAGCCCCTTTCATGCCTGCTCATGTGGCTCTCAGCTCTGAGACATTCCGTGAGTCATCATTCTGTCTATAGGAGAGTGTGTCAGTGTTTTTTTCACATACCTTGGTCCATTGTGTCACAGTACTGATCAGATCATTTTATGTACATGCTGTACTTGGTTACCACCACTCAGCACAGTAGAGAGCAAGTGTCTGAGCAAGGCCTTGTTTTTCTTGCTCACACCATTGGCTCCCATGCTGAGAGCTGCATCTGGCAGAGAATCTCTGCTCTGTTGTATTTCCCTGAATGAACAAAAAGATCCTCCTTTCTGTGGCTCAATATTGAAGGGCAATCTTGATCTCTCGGGCTCAGTTCTCTCCACTGACCCCTCTACATCTCCTCTCTTTGCTTTCCCATCTGGCTCTCTCGCCTGGAATTTGACTTTCTGGGCCATGTCAGTGGATATCCCATTTCCTGTGGCTTCCAGTTGGAACTGGCCAGGAGAAGAAGCACAAGCGTGGAGCTGAGAAGAAGGAAGATGAGACTGAGGCGCCTGTTTCCCTGGGAGTCCCCTGCAGTGTATGATCAGGCTGTGACTTTCCCTTGACAGGGTCTCAGCTCCTGTCAGGCAGCCCCCTTGGTCTCTGGGGCCTGCTTTCCCCTTTTCCCCTCAGACCTGTAAGATGTGAGGGATGCAGGGTAGAGAAGTGTGACATTGGTGACCTTGGGTCCTTTCTTGCCTGTTGGATGGTTGCAGTAGCTGTATTCCTCTCCTTAAGGCCACAGATCCTAACGGTGTCCTCCCTTTTAGTTTGGGATCACTGCTCCAAGTGCTGTAGTCCACCTAGGTAGTAATGGCTTCCTGAGGCAACTGACCCTGGGGTCTTAGCCTATCCTGCTTTGATTTTCCTAAACTCTCCTCACATCTTGGCAACCACTCTTTTAATGACAATGTTAGCTGTTTCTTTGGAAACTTCATTTCCTTTGTATGGAGATTTGCAACAGTGATTTTCTTTAATCAGGAAGTTAGAAGATTGGCTAAGTACAGTTTCTATAGATCTGCACGTTCCCATGACAAAGCTTGTCATTCTGAGCTGTGCAGAGATGTACTCCCTGCCCTATTTGCAGTTCAGTGTGCATGCCCCAACCGGAAAAAACGTGGATTATGTTCATCTTATGTAGCTTCCAAACCATTTCAGTGACATTTTATCTTAGGACTGAGGACAGGGCTGTATTGTTTCTGTGAATGGGAAGTCAAGACTTGAGATTTACCACCTGTGCTGGAATTGAATAAAGAGGGAGGATTTAGTCCCTCAATTTCCCTTTGTGGATTGTCTTGTGTTGTACCAAATGCCTTTTCATCTTTCCTTCACCCATTCTGTCTGTGTGGATAAAGAATAACATAGACAAACTACACGGGGGCCAGTGGAACAATAGAGCATTGGGCTGAACTTCACATCTGGTTGAGTTTTTGGTGATAAGCTCTAAACTTGCTTGATTATGAAAGGTTGGGCTGAGCTGGTATCAGATTACAAAGGTCCCAGATCAAGATGGTTCTTAGAAGTCCTTGTAAGTAGAGAAATTTCTCTATCTTACAAACTCTGCTAAAGCGGCCAAAAGGAGGTTGGTTGAGCCCAAGAAGTACTGAGATGCTTTTGAGACAGACTCTCTGATATTGATTGGATTTAATACTTTGTGTATTTTTTTCTGACAAAGTGTTTATTAAAAGAAAATGAGGGAACGTGGCGTTCAACTGAGCACTGTGATCTCTTGCTTCACTTGTATCACCGCAAGTTTGTGACCCTTTTCTGTATTTCCGGTTCCTAAATAGAACACTTAGGCCTGTCTTTGATGCCATAGTGAGTCTCCATTTGCCAAGCGCTGTGCACTTGTGGAGGAGACAGAGCGTAAGACATTGTCAGGGATAGACAGGGATACAAGCATCATTTGCTGGTCAAACCTACAGCACATTTGGTTTGTACCTTTGATAACTGGAGTAGCCATTCCTCCTCAAGTTGCACACTGGCCTTGTTTACTTTTTGCTGTGCCTTGGCCATGGGTCACTGAATGGGTCTCAGGAGTGCCCGATCTGTCACAGTGATGGACAGATGTCCTTTCTGTCCATGAGCTCCGCCTAAGCAACATAGAACTATAAATTTTCCCTTTGTATCACAATGCAATAAAAATCAGAAACTATTTTTATCTTGCTCCCTCTCTTTCTTCCTCCCCCTGTCCCCTTCCTCCCTTCTCTCTATCTGTATTTGGTCAGCACTCACCCATCACCTCTTTTCTATTTCCTTGTGGTTTATAGATGCTCATGATGCAGTCCTGAGGTTTAATGGGGCGCCCACAGCCAACTTCCAACAAGATGTGGGTACGAAAACTACCATTCGCCTGATGAACTCTCAGGTAAAGTTTCCTCGGTGGACATTGGTGTTTTGGTCATGAGCCTGTTGTGGAGACATGCTACCCAACACCCATAACTTAAAAGGGAGAGGTTGATTTTGGCTCAGTGTCAGGCTGTGGCCGGCAGACTCCAAGGCCTGGTGGAGAAAGAGGTTCTCGGTCCATAGCAACTGGGAAGCCCAGAGGGAAAGGGGGAAGCAAGGAGGGGTACAGCCTTCCAGGTCCAGCTTCCAGTCACTTGTCTCTCACCAGGCCCGAGTCCTAACGGCATGTCATCAGTGAACTGAACACCAATTAGCATAAAGCCCTCATGATCTGATCACCTTCCATACACATGAGAATTCTACAGGATATTTTAAATCTAATCCATAGCATACAGGATGAGAAGATGACCACACTGTGGAGCCAAAGCAGAGTGTGTCTACTAGGAGCACATCAAACTGCTAGGTTAAGTTTCCTGACCCTTCTGGGATCCATAATTTTCATTGGAGAAAGTGAAAGTAAATCTAACCCCAACCTTATAATGTTCTCATTAAGCAAAAAGTTGTAGGTGGCTAGTCTGCAATGATGGCAGTGGCTAGGGCCCAGGAAAGCAGAGTTCTGCTGATCCTGGTGCTGAGACAGTGTCCTTGGATGTTGCTTGAGGGTCCACAAGACTCCAGAGAAGAATGACAAGTGTGGTGAAAAGTAAATGGAGAAGTTTGGACCAAAGTGCTCTGTGAGCTGTGAAGTGATATCCAAGTACGAAGATATCGTTATTGCTTCATCACATGTGATGTGCACTAGAAACCACATATGAGCGGATAGATTCCCCTGGATCATTCATTTCCAGATAACACTTGCTGACTTTGCAATACTAAGAGAAATTTTGATCAACACAGTTGCTCCAAAATTCTATTAATAGGTTTAGTGAGTAGAAAAACTGGATTATACCCATGTCACCAGTTGCATGTTAGCCAAGCACATGAAACCCACCTGTAGTCCTAGCTACGTGGGTTTTTGAAGAGGGCGGATCACTTCATTTCAAGAGTTCAAAGTCAGCCTGGCAACATAGAGAGACCTAACCTCAAAAAATACTGCATGTTAAGGCTGTAAACCTGTTCATCTTGCTCATGACCACTGATATTTGCCTTTTGCTGAGCAAATATATGAGTCTAGAATGTCTTTATATAAATGTTTAATTTTTTTCCACTTTCTCCTTGACTGTCAGATAGGACTAAACCCTGGAATGGACCCAGAATGGCCTGTCAGTGCTTTCTGGGCAGAATGTGCATTTCTCCTTCCCTGTAGCGGGAACCCACTTCTTTCTTTCTCTTCACTTTCTTACTTCCAGGAGCTCACTAACTGAGCTGATCCCCTTCCTGTACTGTACACTTTTCACTGGAAATGCACAGCCCTGAAAGTCTACTTATGATGGCATAGGGAATGAGGAACTTCACTTCTGGGCAAAAACCACCACCTTGTTCATTGTTCTTCTTCCTCTAAGGCCTTTTTGTTCTGGAAGAGGGTGATGTTCTACCTTCCTCTTACCTCTAGTCCTTCCAGGGCCCATGTGCTATTTTACTCTAGAGTTGGGGTTTTAATTTAATTTAACTTTTTCATTATTAGAAAGAGGGAAAAGAAATAGTTTGATTGCAAGAGGCTCTGGAGAAGACAACATTTGAACTTGATTTGCGAGGTAGGGAGCAAATGAGAAATTGTTCTGAGAGTGAGTTGACAGGACAGAGGCATGCGCAGGCCTGGCGAGGCAGAGGCGGTCATGTGGAGGAAGACAAGCCTGGACCTTCTGGGCGCTTGGCTTCTGTCAGTCTAGAAACTGAGGCAGGAGTTAGGACCAGCACACTTTTTTCCTTCTCATGCCTCAGTCACAGAAACGCCAGGGCTGAAGAGGATTTAGGGAGCACAAACAGCTGGCTTCTACTTTGTGTGAGTTACACCTCCATGTCCAGAGAAGGTTACTTACCATTTATTCATTCACTCATTGGTTCTGCAGACATACACAGTATCAAGGACAGTGAAGCAGTTGGTACATAGCCTTTTCCACTGGCTGCCTGGGGTTGAACCAAACCCTGTCTTTTACAGTTAAGCCTTCATGCATAGCTGAGGTGTGCTACAGTGTACTTATTAATAAAGAATAGTGGATAATTTTCCTCATAAGCTTTTTGTGAGCTGTAAATGAGAAATCTGTGCAGTGCTCTTAGAGCAGTACCTGGCACGGAAGCTGATAAGCGCTGCCGGTTCTGTTTGTCGGTGTAGAACTGAGCCAGGTGTGGAAGGGAGAAAGGAGAACAAAGGGGAAACACAAAACCGTTTCAGCAGCTGCAAGATAAAGTGTTTGCAAAATTTAACACCCTTTTGTGATATAAACATTCAGTTAACTAGAAATAGAAGGAAATCCTTTAACATGGAAACGGAGTAGAAAGAGCCCATGAGCAACATCACGCTCAAGGATAAAAAGCTGAAATGTTTCCTCTAAATATGGGGAGGAGGCAAGGATGGCTACTTCTGCCATCTCCACAGACCTCATTACTGGAAGTCCTGACTCCAGAAAATAAGGTGAGAAAAAATAAGAGACCTAACTTGAAAAGAAGTTAGATTATCTCTGTTCACAAATTATATGATCTTCTATGGAGAAAACTCTAAAGAGTCTAAAACAAATCTTGTTAGAACTGAGAAAGAACTCAGTTAAGTGAGCAGAATCTCAGGTTCACACAAAGCAAGAAATTAGTTGTTTTTACAGTATGTTTATCAGTGGTGAATAATCCCAAGAGGAAATTAAGAAAGGATTTCATCTACAATAGCATCAGAAGAATGAAATAGAAATTAAATTTCACCAAATGTTTGTACCATGAAGCCTGTAAACACTTCTATCAGACATTAAGAGGACATAAATATAAAATAGCCAATATCAGTTATATGTGAGAATGTAATATAAGTAATGGCATGTATAAGACAATATTAAGTTTTCATAATAAGACTTGATGCAGGTCATGCACCCCTTATTAAAAAGTTCAGAATCTAAAATTCTCCGGAGACTCACTTTTTGATCACTGGTTTGATACCACAAGTGAGAAATTCCACACCTGGATTCATGTGAACTAACCCTGAACTCAGGGGTACTAAAATAGGGTACAGAATTACCTTCAGGTTATGTGTGTAAAGCATATATAAAACTGAATTGTGTAGTTAGACTTGTATTTCATACCCCAAACATTTCATTAGGTCTATGTAAATATTCCAAAATATGAAAAAAAAAATCCTGAAATTGAAACATTTCTTGCCTTAAGCATTTTAAATAAAAGCAGTCAGCTTGTGTTTTCAAAATTTCAGTGCTACCTCAAACAGCTCCAGATTTAATACAATTCCTGTGAAAAGCCCAGGGAAAACCCTAAAATGACAATGGAGTCACAGAGACGCAAAACAGCTAAAACAATGTGGAAAAAGTATAAAGCTGCAGAACCAGTACTTCTGATTTCAAAATTTACTCCAGTGCTTCTGTAATGAAAACAGTGTGGTACTGATTTAAGAGGGACATACTGAAATAGGATGGAAGGCCCAGAAATAAACCCTTACTGAAATAGTGATATAATATGTTTCCAGATTCATTACAGCCACTCAATGGAAGAAAAGTCTTTTCAAGAAACAATGCTGATACAAACTTATCATTTTTTATGGCAGAGTAATACTCCATTCTATACAAGAACTACAGCTTTTTTATCCAGTCTCCAGTTGATGGACATTTGGGTTGTTTCCAAGATGTAGCAAGCACAAACTGAGCTGCTATAAACATAGGTGCACATATGTCACTGTGATATGAATCTTTTAATTTTTGTGTGTATATACCTAGCAGAGTGATGGCTGGATCAAATGGGACCTCCAATCCTAGCTTTTTGAGGACTTTCCAAACTGTTCTCCACAGGGGTTGTACGAGTCTACAGTCCCACCAACAGTGGAGAAGGGTTCCTTCTTCTCCGCAGCCTCGCCAACATTTGTTGCTGGCTAATTCTGAGATGACAGCCATTCTTTGTGGAGTGATATGAAATCTTAATGTTGTTTTCATTTGCATCTCTCAAATGACTAGGGATGTTGAACATTTCTTCATATGGTTCCTAGCTGCTTTTATTTTTTAATGCTGATAAAAATAGGTGTCCAGATGCAAAAGGATGAAATTGGACTCTTATGTACCACTAGATACACAAATTAATTCAAAATAAGTCCCTTATTTAAATATTAGAGCTAAAGCTATATGAAACTATCAAAAGACAATGGAGAACAAAAACTTGACGACATAAGGTTTGTATGGTTATAACAACAAAGGCACAGAAGACAAAGAGAAAAAAAAACATACAAATTGGGCTGAATGAAAGTTGTTTTTGAGACAGGGTCTCGCTTTGTAGTTCAGGCTGGCCCTGAGCTTACTTTGTCGCCCAGGGGAGCCTTGAATTCGCAGCAATCCTCCTTCTTCGGCCTCCTGAGTGCTGGGAGTACAGGTGTGAGTCTCCACACCCGGCACTATCGTATGTGGTTACCGGATTGAACCTACTGCTTACAAGGCAGACGCTGGAATCACTGAGCTAAATCCTTGGTCCCCTGAATGAAATATTTTTAAAAACTTGTATCAACATACATTCTGAAAAAGAGTAAAAACAATCCACAGAATGGAAGAATTCATCTATGAATGGCATATTCAACAAGGATTAATAAACAACATGTACAATAAGAAAGCCCAATTAAAAAATAAGTAAAACAGTTGAATGGATAGTTCTCCAAAGAAGATACACAAATAGCCAGAAAAGACACTCAACAGCGAAATCATTAGGAGAATCCAAATCCAAACTGCACATCTTAGGATGGCTTCTGTGAGGAGAAATTGAAACCCTTGAGTGTTATGTAAAATGCTTAGCTATTGTGAAAGCAGTATAAACATTTTAAAAATAGAATTATCATGTGGTTCAACACTTCCATTTCTTGGCATATACTTAGAATTGAAAGCAGGGTCTAGAATATGCAATGCTCAGAGTAGAATTATTTATGATAACTCAAATGTGGACCCCCAATTAAGTGTCTGTTGATAGTTATATTTGGTATATACATACAAAGAAATGCTACTCAACCTTAAAAAAAGTGCAGATATAAGTTACAACATTGATGAACTCTGAGAACATAACCTTAAATGAAATCATCTGGTCAGATAGACAAAAATAGTGTATGATTGTTTCTATGTGAGTTACTAAATTAGCATAGTCAAAACCCTGGAGCCTAAAAGTAGCTTTCCCAGCATTATTTCTTGTAAAGACTTTTCTTCCACTGAGTGATTTTAGCGAATCTGGCAACACATCATGTGACATTTTCTGTTAGGAACTAGAATGAATAGAATGTGGGCATTTAACGGGGATAGAGTTTCATTTTTGTAAGACTGAAAACAAGTCTGAATGAGGATGACTGGTGATCATTGGCCAACAGTAGTCATGTACTTAATGCCACGGAACCACACAGTTAAAAGTGGTTAAGATAGGCACTTTTATGTTATATGTATCTCACCATACAAGAAAATAATTGAGACGGATGTCAGTGGGGAAGATTACCAAATAAGGACAAAGGTAGCGTGACTCCACTTCTCTGAGGAGGTACTTGGAGTAATCAGTCCTACAGACAGAAAGTAGAATGATGGTTGTCAAGGTCTACAGGGAGGAAGGACCAGGAGTCAGTTAATGGGTACTGTGCTTCATTTTGTGAATATTATAAAGTTCTGGAGGTGGAGAGCATTGCTGATTGTCCAAGGTGAACTGGATACTGACAGGTGGATAAAAGAAGTGTTGTAATGTGCATTTTAATGTGTGATTTTTAAAAAATCAGTGAGGAGAAAGTTGTTGATAAAGGGGAAAATGGAACAGTATATTCAAAAGTAGAGATGACGTGTAATTTCTGAGCTGTGATGGTGGTTGATTGAGCAAAGCCCAGGAGAATTAACCCCAGCAGAAAGGAGTGAGCAGAAAATTTGATGGAAAAGGTGTAGTAGAGGAAGTTCAAGACGTAACATCAGAGACAAGGATGCACCAGGAAGAAGTGAAGGAAAGAGACTCTCTAGTAGAGAAGGTTCAAGCAAAGTTCAGAAATGGTCACTGAGGAAGAGTGGGGGATCGCGTAGATTCTAGGAGTGGAGGTGGTTGTCCAGGACATGCAGGGCTACTTTGAGGTTGAAGAGCATGACTTTAGAGAGGAATTAATTTCCTCCTAATGTGTGGGTGGTATGAGATGGAGGTCAGTGGGTGCAGCCATGCCGAGGAAGAACATAAAGTGGCCCTGAATATTCACTTGGTCTGGAGAAGCTACTCATCCTCCTCCAGTTCCCCCCTACGGTGCTTTGAACTAAATCACTGTAAAGGGCTAAATCTAAATCCTGTGGAGATTCGGGAAGTTGGCTTAAAGGGTGGCATGGCTGCCTAGAAATGAAGAGCGTGAGAGTCAGACTGCTCAAATTCCTCCTCCAGCACTTGTGACATGAGTGGCTTGAGCAGGCTGTTGTACCGTTCTGGGCCTCTGATCCTTTACTGGTGGCGTGGGCCAGGAAGAGGGACCGTGCTTGGTCTTTGTAGGATCAAATGATATCCTGAGTGAAGAGAGTTGTATCAGAGGAAGTGAGTGGTGATGGTCACTCCGGAGCTCAAAGGTCCGTCTGCCTGTTTCTGAAGGCCTGTGCCTTCCCAGTGGCAGACACGTGGGCCTCCTGTCTCCTTGCAGCAGGAATAGTGAGCAGCCTGGGGCCACGTGGGCAGTGCTCAGCAGCAAGCAGGCAAGACTTCTGCTGAAAGGTCATTTAAAAAAAAAAGTAAGATCATAGCCCTCATACCAATCAAAAATAATCTTGTGACAAAGCTTTCACTTTATTCAGGTGAGAGAACCACACAGACATTACAAGTGGTTCAGATATTTGTCAAAACCATACAGATTTGGAGTAAAGGAATTAAACTTTTTTCATGAGGTCGGGCAGAGGGAGGAGGGAAGTCAACCAACACTCCTGTGGGCAACACTGAGTGAGTGTCTATCAGTTGCCTGCACTTTGTACAGGTCTGAATTAGCTCTAAGAAAACTGGAGTCTCTAACTAGAGAGGATGGAAGGGGTGCTATAGAGAATGCAGTGTTCTCCCATGAGACACAGCACCTCTTCTTGCCCTGCTAGATCTCTGTGCTGCTCTGTGCCAGTCCTTCACAGGACACACTATTTACCCCCAGTCTTCTCAGGTATGTGACCCTCCTTCCTCTCTGCCTATGGGCTGTGGCTTTCATGATCTCATCACTGGAAGCCCCCATGACATGGCTCCTGTGGTACTGAGCTATGACTGACCCCTTCCTATCATTTTTCTGTCTTTTCTCCCAGTCCCGGAAGCTGCTGTTTCATCCTGTCTATCTTTTGTCTTGGTCAGTTATCCTAGCTGCTGTTAAGTCTGTCTGTGTGGGTGACAAGCTAAGAGCTCACCATGGCACAGAGGCCCCCTGGTACCAAGACTCACAGAGAGAAGAGTTCTGGTGTCGTCAGGATGCTGCCTTGGGGTTGTCATTTCTTCCTAGCCAGAGAGGATGGCTTGCTACCAGTTCTGTCTTGAGCAAATCCTGTGTTTGTTCTCCCTCCACCCAATCACGTGGCAAGGGACAACATTTGTCCATCTGGACTGTGGCAGAGCTGTTGAAACAAAACAAGGTGCTTTTCTTTCCGAGAGGATGGCTTTTTATAGAAAATAGCATCGTACCGTGAAGTTTCAGCTCAGTGGACTTGTTCATGCACCTGTGCCAGATGTTGTTGTAAGATTCAACAGGAAAACGAAATAGCTAACTGTGGGTCATTTTAAGTAAATCCAATTTTGACTGTAAGGGTAAGATGATTTCTGTGAAACTGAACTGCTTATGTGTTATGCTCAGTGGACCTGAAAGAAGAGATAATGGACCGTGAAGACCGACTGGCTTCCTGAGCTTTTGTGCTAGTGCGGGAGGAGACCTAACTCTTCCGCTTAGCTGAGTGACCAGGCGTGCTGACAGGTTCAAGTGCATTCCCAGTGGCCCAGGGGGCTCGTCCTGAAAGGATAGCTGGTTCTATCTATCAAATCCTGAAGTTGCCCAAAGAGCCTCCTGTTCTGATTGCTTTTGGTATTCATGTGAGGCTTAATCACCAGCCACTGTATTACATGAGCACAGAGCAGCCCAGAGAATTGAAATGAATTACTCTGAATGACTCAGAAAGTAACAGATACAGGTTGGGATCAGGATCTAGGTCTGTTTACCACTGACCCTTTGAATCCTCACAATATTTTTTAAACTTCGAATTTTTTTTTTCTCAAGGTACATATAGACAGGTGTACATATGAGCAGGGCAGTGAGGTTGGATGGAGTTCCATCAAAGACAGTTCTGAAAACAGCTGGGAGGAGTTGGGAGATTTTGATGGAGTCCTTTTAACATAGTTTTCTGGCATTGTGATCTAGAAGCTGAAATTTAAACATGATAGATATTGTGAGTGCTGGGGCTTCTGAGTTGGACCAACAGGCATATTCTAAGTCAACGATGGTTTCAAAAACAGAAAGGGATGTTACTTGATATTTGATATAGCTTGTTTTCTTACTTCCAAAGTCCAGCTTATTAGTGACTTTTACCATATCAAAGCTGTACTCAGTCTTATTTTCCCTTGTGGTCCACCCATCCGGTGTGTATCCAACTAATCCGGATTCCATTCAGGTAAGTACATCAGCTCCCACAGAATTCCTGCCCAGTGTGAGAAGCAGCAGGAAAAACACAATTTCCTTGTTTCCAGGACTTTGATTAGCGATAAAAACCCAACGTCTTGTACATACACACAGAGGCTATAAAAGTACAAGGCACAGTTGGGTGTGCTTTTGATCTTGAAGGTGGGAAACAGGAGCAGTACTTTTTGGCATGAGATTCTCTCTGTGAAGGCAACACTGTATCCTAGCAGAGTCGAATCGAAGTCCGTAGTTTAGAAACGAGCTATCTTTGAAATGGCCTCTTATCTGACCTCATGCTCCATTTCAGTTCCGATATCACATATAATCAGTGCGTATATATCAGACTCTCACCTAGCCTTGAGATATCTATACTTCAGGTGGTTTACTAGCAAGTTTTGCATTCATGCTTACAAGGAATGTAGGTTTGTAGTTTTCCTATCTTGCATTGTACGTCTGTGGCATTTAGAATCAAGCTACCTTAGGAGTAAATTGAGAATTGTTCTTATGAATCTTTTGGAGGTGTACAATTGATATTATTTCTTTCTTAAATATTTGGCACAACTCACTGTTAAAACCAGTTGGGCCTAGAAGTTTCTTTGTGGGAAGATTTTTAAGCAAAAATTCAATTCCTTTAACAGTTATAGAGCTGTTCATATAATCTATTTCTTCTTGATTGAACTTTATTAATTTGCACCCTTCTAGAAATCGCTGTCCTTTCAGTCTCTGTAGGATGTGTAATGGTGCTGTTTTCTTTGAGGAGATTCAAATTTTATTGGAAATCACAGAAAGGTGAAAGACTTTGGAGATCAACGAGGCATTCATTCATTCATTCATTCACTCCAGAAGTTGTTGCTGTGTACTTTCTGTATGCCAGACTTTGAGAAGGGCTGAGATTTTAGCAGCCTACAGCACTAAGATGGAGACAGAGGTACCTCCCACCCTTGTGCAGCTCAGGATCTCACTGACCATTGAACAGGAGGACTGAAGTCAGAGGAGAGTAGGTGCGAATTACAACAAGGGCAGTGACAGAGATACAGGTTTAATTCTTATGCTATATGAAGAACTTGAAGAGGACAGAGCTTTTGGAAGGAGCACTGGGAAATTCAGAGGCATTTTATTTCCCTGTATTGTCCTGATCTTGCTCTAGGATCAACCAAAGATCTCTGATTTCTGTTAAGTGAGAAATTCTACTAATAACCACGATCCAACCACTAGATATGCTCATTTTTTCTGGGATGTTGTGACTCTGGACCCTCTGAGCAAGTAGAGCTAGGAAATAGATACATGGATGCACACATGTGTACATGTACACATAACATGTATGCCCACATGTATTTGTGTTTGTACACACACAGTAAGCATGTTTACATACATA
>PVIR01003827.1:0-84338 GCA_004026965.1 Petromus typicus | reverse complement strand
GCAATCCTCCTGCCTCTGCCTCCCGAGTGCTGGGATTACAGGCGTGAGCCACCACGCCCGGCACTGTGGTATGTGGTACTGGTTGCCGCTGGGGTGAGTCTCCACACCCAGTATTGTTATGTGGTTACCGGGGATTGAACCCAGGTCCTTGCGCTTGCAAGACAGGCGCCGGAACCACTGAGCTATATCCCCGGCCCACCTTTTACTTTTCTTATGAGACACAGACTTGCTAAATTGCCTGAGCTAGGCTCAAGTGTGTGATCCTCCTGCTTCAGCCTTCCAGAGTGCTGGAATGACAAATAGGTCACAAGTTTGAATCCCGCTTGGGCAACTTAGCAAGACAGTCTCAGAATAAAGAATAAAAAGGGCTGGGAGGTGGCTCAGTTCGAAGGCCTTGGGTTCAATATTTAGACTTCAGCGTCATCCACACACTGAACAGCTCTGTTGTCCTGGACCTCCCATGGGCTACTGAGGCTGTCCTGGAGGAACACCAGGTAGCCAGTCAGGCTTACTGTCGCGCTCTGAGGACCTCCTTCCCGGACTGATAGAGGCCAAGGTCTGGATGCTGGATTCAGGTGTCTGAACTAGCCCCTGGCAGGGCCACCTGCACCTGCCCTGCTATGACCCAGAGCCAGGATCTCCAGAGGCAGGATTTCTGGGACTTTTTTTTTTTTTTTTTTGAGACAGGGTCTCGCATTGTAGTTCAGCCTGGGCTGGGGATTTAGCTCAGTGGTTCAGCATGTCTTGTAGTTCAGTCTGGCCCTGAACTCACTACGTAGCCCAAGACAGCCTCGAGCTTGCAGTGATCTTCCTGTCTCTGCCTCCTGAGTGCTGGGATTACAGATAGGACTCACCAGGCCTGGCCAGAGGCAGGATTTCTACTTGATAAGATTCTCCTCACCTGTTTATGGTATGAGACAAGAGGCTGGCTGAGGGCATTGGAGTTGAGCAGGGTGGCCTTAAGATTTGAGCCTCGCTAAGGTTTTATCTGATAGAGACATGAGGCTCAGAAAGAGTGAGGGCTGGGGATTTAGCTCAGTGGTTCCGGTGTTTGCCTGGCAAGTGCAAGGTCCCGAGTTCGATCTCTGGTACCACATATCACAATGCCCAGCGTAGTGACTCATGCCCGTAATCCCAGCACTCAGGAAGCAGAGGCAGGAGCACTGCTGTGAGTTCGAGGCTAGCCTGGGCTACACAGTGAGCTCAGGCCAGTCTGATCTACAAAGTGAGAACCTGTCTCAAAAAATTAAAAAAATATCACGCCTGTAATCCCAGCACTCGGGAGGCAGAGGCAGGAGGATTGCTGTGATGTGAGTTGGAGGCTGAGCTCAGGGCCAGCCTGAACCACAAAGCGAAACCCTGTCTCAAAAAAACCTAAAAAAAAAAAAAAAAAAATAAAAAAAAAAAAAAAAGAAAAGAAAAAGGAAGGGTGGCAGAGTTGATGTAGGTCAGACAGGGTTGCTCTCTTCAGTTGTATATGTCACACACCGCACAGATCAGACTTGCATGTTTATACAAGCAGCGTCCAATAGAGGGCAGTAACAAGTCTCACCAACAAGCAAAGGCAGGCAGGCATCCTCAGTGAAGTGAGTTAGGGGCAGGCCAGCAATGGAATGGGGGTGTAGGAACTTCAGGTCTTTAAAGCAGACCTGAAGTCAGTTTTTGATTTCAGAGCGGTAGGGAGGGTTTGGAGGCAGATAGGGCTGACATCTACCTGTAGAGAAACAGACCTAGAAAGTGGGCCCTGCCTTCGCCTCTCCCTTCACTCCAGGCCGACTCTGGAGGGTCCCCGCTGTGCAGAAACTGCAGCCATAGAGAAAGAGGGCCTTGTCCCTTTCTCTAGTCCATGGGCACAAAATGGAAAGTGAAGTCGTCTGTGAGCTCACACCCAGACATGTCACTGGCAGGCCTCAGAACCCCAGAACCCTAGGGCCTAGGGTCTGGAGATAGGGCAGCCACTCCAAATGAAGAGCCAAATCCCTCTTGCCTCCTCACCCCATAAACCCTTCCCCTCTCTCGCCACCCCTCCACCTGCAGCAGCGGGTCCCTGGACACTGAGCCCAAAGACTGCCTGAGCTGCTGCATACTTCCGAGCCTGAGGCTGGTTGCCTCCTCGCCTGAGAGGCCGGCACCCGACCCAGGACAAAGGGGCACAGAGGCCTGGACACCTCCTCGTGCCTTTTTCAGATTTTATTTTTTTGGTGAGGCAGGACCCCAGCAGGGAAGAATTTGCCTTGTTGGAGGGCTCTGTGGACTCCCCTTTTGTGGACATCACAAGAAGGTATGCCCAGGGGCTGCGGCAGGATGGGCCAGATTTCTCCAACCTGCTGGCCCTGGATTTGGGGGGCCGGGCTCCCTTCCTGCTGAGTGGCTCCGTATCTGGGCGGAGCTTTTGGACTCTGAAGGCACAGTCGGTGACTCTGAATAACAGTCTGAGTAGAGGGCGGCAGTCTGGGCTCTGGCCCCCAATAGCACCTACTTAGCTTGGCTCACCTTGCCCTGCTGGATTGGTGGGGTGAGGTGGGGCTGTTGGAAACTATGTCTAAGGCTTGCTGGCCATGCTGTACATGGCAGTGGGCACGGGCACCACTTGGGCACCTGGTGTCCGCAATGTACCCTGGCCTGTGGGTGAGCCGGGGTCACAGCTCTCTCTAGGTCCCACTCCCAACTAGACTGGGTGCCGCTGGACACAGTGCTGGGTTCTGAGTGGATGCTGGCTGCCCAGCATCTGAGGCCGCGGGATGTTGCCAGGTGAGCCAAGTGAATGCCAGCTGTGTGGTGGCTGAGCCGGGGCCTGGAGGTCGTGGTGCTCAGGAGGCACCAATCACAGCCAGCCCAAGGCATACACAAGGGCCTGCCCAGGACCTGCGGGGCACACAGGCATGGGACTGAACGGGCTTCCCTGTGCTCTGAGTGGCAGTTGTGATAGTCACCCTCAAAGGACCAGAACCTGGGGTGCCCCTTGGCAATGAGGTCTAGAGGCTTTAGGAAAAAGTCCCCTACCCTGAGGCTCAGTACCCAGGGTGCCTCACCCTCCGGACCTTCCCAGGCCTCTTTCCTTCAACCTTTCCAAGACATCATCAGGGCGCTGTGGGGTCCCCAAGCGGTCCCAGGCAGGTTGGGGAGCGTCTGCGGGACATAAATTAGACAGCTGCAGTGGTAATAAATAAACCAGAGGAGACGCGGCGAGGCTCTCTGAAGCTCACACGAAGTTCTCCTCCTCTTCCTCAGACTCAGCCTCTTCCTGCTGCTGCTTCTCCTCTGCTTCCTCCCTGGAAGCTCCTACAGGGTGCAGGGGAGAGGAGAGGCTGGGCGTGGCCCCACATAGGGCTCCCGTCCGAACACGCCCCACATAGGGCTCCCGTCCGGAACGCGCCCCACACCTCACCTCTGCAGCTACCAGGGTGGCGCACGCCAATTGAACGACCCAGGAAGCAGGTGGCCTGGCGCAGGTGGCACGAGGAGATGTAGGTGACGTTGTTGTTTCCACAGAGCTCTTGGCCCGAGCTGGAGGGCACCGGACAGGGCGCCGCGCGACAAACCACGCAATGTGCGCTGCCAGTCTGGTCCACGAGGCACGACTGCGGCCGTGGGCACTCCACGTGCTCACAGGACTCTGGGTGGGGCGCAAGGGCGAGTCAGACAGAGATGCCCCAGCCCAAGCTCTCTGCCAGGGCTTGTCCTTCTCTTTCTACACCCAAGCCACACCCTCTCCCTTGTATGGGGGACCCCACACCCACCATCAGCCCCGCCTCGCTCTGGACTAGAGGGCCACACCCCCACAGGATCCCTGCCCCTACAAGTCGCCGCCCCTAGCTCCGTTCACAAGCCCCACCCTCCGATTGCACCAGAGTACCACACCCTCATCACAAGCCTAGTCCCTCTTCACCCACAAACTTGCCTGCTCTGTATCCAAAATCCACATCCCACTATGTCCCTTGTCTGAATAACAAGTCTGCTCCTTGGCTCCACCCACAGACCCCAAATCTGGGTCTATTACCAAGCCCTATTCCTTCTGGCGGCACCCAGGAGCCGCACAGCTACTCGCATCCATTGGTGAGACCTAGTCTGGTCGCTCAGGCCCCAGGTTGGCAGTCCCTAGGACAGAATGCTCCGGTCCGGGTGGGGTGGGCCCGCCCCGCCCCGCCCCGCCCCGCCCCGCCCCGCCCCGCCCCGCCCCGCCCCTCCATCTAGACCTGCCTTTAACCCAGCCCTTTGCAAATCCGGTCCTCCGAGGCCCACTCCATACTCTGGGGATACTACTTTCCGCTCGGGTCGGGTAGTTCCACCCTTCTTTCAGATTCCACCCTGGCCCCGCCCACCAAAGGCTCCACCCACCGAAGGCCCCGCCCCTGCTTGGAGGGTGGCCTCATCTGGGTTCGCCCCACCTCCGCTCCGCTCCGCCCCGCCCCGTACTTTGGCAGCCTCCTCGGTACATGACGCGCAGGTCCGGGTGTCCGCGGCAGCGCGCGGCGCGCAGCTCGCACTCGTCGCGGTAGGTGGCGCCGTCCGAGCCACAGACCTGCAGTCGCTCCGGGAGTCCTGAGCAGTCGGGTGCGCACTCGCAGCGCGGGCGACCCCCCAGCATACGGCATGCCTTGCCAGGGCCACATTCCACGCCGTCGCAGGAATCTGCAGACACGGAACATATACGCTTGGTTCTCTCCAGGTCGGGGTCCCGGCAAAGTCTAGGTGTGCTTGGGTTGGGATCTCCTTCTCAGCGGGCGACTGAGTCTATGCCTACAATCTTAGGTCCCATCGAGGCCCCAACTTCCGCAGAGGTCTGGATAGATGGCAGGCCCCTCCAGCCACTCCTATAGCCCCATTTCTCAGCTAGAGAAACTGAGGTTGGGCTAGGGGAAACCTGTTGCCAACCCATCCTCCCCTGATTCAATGCTCTGTTTATCATATCCTCTCAACCGCCATTTTACAGACAAGGAAACTGAGGCCCACCCACAGCTATGAGTTCGGGGATGCAGGGGCACTCCGCTTGAGGATTCGAGGCCAAGCTCTGATGGACACCAGCTCTGAGGCTTGGGGGACTGAAGCACAGACTGACCACTCCAGCCTCGGTTTCCTTGTGTGTAGCAGGGGGCTGAGGGACCTCACCTCGGAGTGAGCTGATGCTCTTAAATGGCCAGCACTCCCTACACCTCCTGCCAGGGCACGTGGGCTGCACTTGGGCACCTCCCACGCTGCCTGCCCACAGCCACATCTGGAACCGCTCGGCCAAGTGGCTTCACGCAAACAAGAACAGAAGAGGGGCCAAGTTCCCATTCCCAGGCCAGATTTGGGTGTGTGTGTGTGTGTGTGTGTGTGTGTGTGTGTGTGTCCTGGACCACCTCATGCCCGGGCCTGGCACATTTTGAAGTTCGTCCCCCTTCCAGAAGCAGGGAGAGAGAAGCCTGGAAGTGGGTGTCTGACAGGGTGCTCCCGACCACCCAACCAGGCTGATCTGGGATTAATCGCATCTCAGAGCCGGGCTGGGCTACGGAGGAGCTTGGCCTTTAGGTTTCCAAGCCTCCATTTCTACCTCGGGCCTCGAACACCCCTGCACCTCCCAATCATCCCCCAACACCCTGTCAGGAACGCCATGTTCTTTAAATCCTGGCCCAACACTCTCCATCTCTGGACCCTTGGAGGCTCCGACTTGACACGAGGCCAGGAAAGGTCTTCCAACCAACTCATCCTCCAAAACGAGAGGATGTCTGGTGTGGGGGAAGAATTCCTTAAAGCTTGGTCCTGAGAGGCACAAGCCAGTTAGACACACAGAATCTGGGTTAGAACCCTCGAGCAGGTACTAGGACTGGGGGGACCCTTCCCACAAGTTAGCTGTGGGCCATCTCCACCAGGTGGGCATCACTACGCTCAGGTTCTGTACGGTGAAGCTGAGGTTTCCTCAGAGATTCCTCCCAAATCCTCTGCTGTGGCAGTCTGAAGGCTGGGGACCTGGGTCATAGCCCCAGCCCTCTTTAAGACCAGCACGTCCTTAACGGCCACCTTGCATACTTCTGTGACAGGGAGGTCATCCTCCCTGCACTCACAGACACTGAGCTGTGCTGGGCCAGAGCTGAGCCACACCTACCCTGGCCCTAGCCAGCTCTCCTGGGGCTGGGGATCCTCACCTTTGCATGGCAGGCAGTGGACAAGGCCCAGGAAGCCCAGGAGGTTGATCTTGTTTTCCGGTTGGGTGTAGTTGGACCAGGCAGTGTCTATGTTGCTGGAAGCACAGCACTCAGCCTGGCTCACATCGGTCCTCAGCACCAAGCTGCAGGTGGCCTCAGGGCCCTGCTGGAGCCAGCACACCCCACCTGTGGGCAGGGAGGGCACAGTGCCTGTGCTCGAGCCACTCCCAGCAACCAGCTTTGGCAGTGGCTCAGTAGCCTCGGAGTGGACACTGGCCCCCAACTCACGAAGAAGGGCCACAGACACCCTGGGGGACTCCTGCTGCCCCGAGCCCCCGTCAGCCCCCACCTGGCTGGTCCCAGGCCTGGCAGTTTGCCCAACTGGTCAAATGCTGGACAGACGGCCTGGCCTGTCAGGGTCACTGGGCCTGGAGCGCTCCTCCCGCCTCTGCCCTCTGTCTAGACAGCGCCCGAGGGCGCGCGCGGAGCCCCCTGCTGGGCAGCCCCCCCTCTTCTGACCCGCCTCTTACTCACTCTAACTTGGGAACATTCCCCCGGCATGAGCTCACCATCTCCCTGGGGACTCGGCCTTCGGGGAGGGGGCTCCCTCTCCCCTGCCCCAGGCTGGGGTGCGGCTGTGGGGAGTGGGTGGAGGTGGCCCGAGGCAGAGGGCCCTCAGGTTCTTCACTCTCCATGGGGGGGCGGGGACCAGCTGTAGCCCCCACCCCACCCCTCTTCCTGTCTCTGGGACACCGCTGAGGCCTTTCAGGAACCAGCTCTGGGGACCCAGCATCTCTTTTACAAAAGGGGAAACTGAGGCTGGGAGTGAAGGCATCACTTGTTTCCTAGCAAGTTTCAGGTACCAGGTTCCCCTTCC
The DNA here is from genome assembly GCA_004026965.1 of Petromus typicus. NCBI lineage: Eukaryota > Metazoa > Chordata > Mammalia > Rodentia > Petromuridae > Petromus > Petromus typicus. The sequence goes on along the minus strand of PVIR01003827.1, from coordinate 77,336 downwards.
CAGCCCCTTCTGAGGAGGATGACAGACCCCAGCTGGAGTTTCCGGTCCAGCCACTCAATGGTGCCTCTGTCCCCAGTCTCAAGATGCACCCAGAGCGGGCCTGGGTTAGTGCCACTTATGGGCTACGTTGAGCCCCAGACTCAGTTCCCCCAGTTGGAAAGCTATGATGGTGACAGAACCCACGGGCTTGGGTTCCTCTGCCGATTAAGAAGTAGACATTAGGGCTCAGTAAATGACCAGAGGCGTCCTGACCAACCCCACTCAGCCCCCTCCCCAGCACCCTGACCGGGGTCTTGCAGTCTGGGACCACGTGGGTGGCACCACACCCGCCCTTCCTGTAGCCCCACTCACCAGGCGCGGGGATCTCCGAGCCTACAGCGCCTACGAAGCCCACGGCCCAGGCCAAGGCCCCCCAGGGCAGCGGCCACAGCGGCCCGCGCACCCCGGGACTCATGGTGAAGGCTGAGCGCCGCGCGACTCGCAGTGCGCGGGGCGGGAGCTGCTATAAAGGTCCCGGCGCGGGCGGGGCCGGCGGCTGGGCGGGGCGGCGCGGTGGGGGGGCGCGGGGACCGGACGTGTCCCGAGGATGGCAGCGCGCGCCGGGCAGAGTGGCAGTCCAGGCTGGGGGTCAGAGCCCAGGTCCCATCTGGGAGGTAGATTCCCTGGGAAGGTGTAGCTGTGACTCGGTCAGGGACTGAACTGCCCTCTTAACTGTGAATTGAATTCCCGACCCGTAACTTTGGTAGCTTCCGGAGGGGGCACTACCAGGTGTTTCCGTGGATTCGGGAGTCTTTGGTTGGATCTCTGTGGCTGTCAACACACTCAGGGATCATGCAAGCCGCCGAACCACAAGCCGGGACGCACAGTTAAGTGTATGTGAGGGGACAGGTGGAGGGGACAGCAGCGGGTCCTACTGTGGGTGGAGAGTAGCCAACTTTGGCAAAGGATGGCTTAAGTCAGACCCACCGCATTTACTCTTATTTTGTAGTACTGGGGATTGACTCCCTGGCCCTATTTATTTATTTTCAGACAGTGTCTAGCTAAGTGGCCTGGGCTAGCCTGGAACTCATGATCCTCCTGCCTCTGCCTCCCGGAGTGCTGGGATCCCACGTGAGTCTAACAGAGTGCCTGACTTCCCTGGTTTGTCCTTAGATTTTCCTCCCCTCCCCACAAGATTCTGATTTTCTGCAGCCTCAGCAACCCTGGAATCTCGGGTTGCCCGAGCGAGGCATTCCCACAATTTATGACAGTGACATTCACGTGGCCCTGGGAGGCTCTGTGTCCTGTAGGTCTCAGTGCAGCCAGACTCTGTTCCCTATTTGGGGGCTAATTCCTTCTATTATTGGGGGTCTCCAAATGGTCAGTGTGTCTTGGTTCTTTGGTGGCCCTGGTGCTTCTGGGTTGATTAGGAAGGTGGGAGAGACTATGCAAGGTGGGGGCCCCACTGTGACATAGGAAGGTCATGGTCTCCAGACTTGGGGGGCCACAAACAACAAACTATGTAGATGAGCAAATGAGGCTTTGAGAGTAGAGTGGTATATGCTTTCCGCTTTTAGGAAGATGCAAAGGAATAGAAGTTGTTCCTGAGAATGGCTGTAGCCCGTCCTCCAATTCCTGCATATGCCTCCTCCACTTGTAGGGAAACTGAGGCTCCCTGAGTCCCACAGCACAGCCAGCACCCCCCCCCCCGATCGCTGTCCCCAGCAGAAGCCACACCCAGACCTTTCCTTTGACCTTAGCTCCCCAGCCTGACCCTGTGCCCCGCTGTGGCCGCATGCCAAGTTTCTGCCCCTGTGGCACTGAGGGAGACATCCTGCAGTCCTGACCTGGCCGTGGGCCCTGGAAATCCCACAGGGATTCTCCCTGGGGTGGGGCAGGAATGGGACCCTGTGTTCTTGCCAAGGGTGTGCGGGGGCTGGATGGCGTGACCTTGGCCAGGACCTGACCCTGCCGCGGCTTGGCCACTCTGGTCTAAATCAAAGGGTCATTGTCCTGCTGCCGTGGGCTCTGGGCCTCTCCTTCCAGCTCTAGGCCTGTCGGTAGTCCCCACCCTGGAGGCCAAGTCCTGGGGAACCTCAAGTAAATGATGGACCCTTTCCAGGGGTCCCCACTCCCCAAAACCCTAGCGAAAGCCATGGCTTTCATTGCCAGCCACTTCCTGCCCCAGCTCTGGGAGACTCACCCCAGCTCAGACACCTGCCATGGCTTCCGGTGGCCTCTGCCAACCACCCAGGCTTCTCACATCCAGTCCAGACAGGCAGAGAGATAGTGACTTCCAGGAAAGACCCCCAAGGAAGCTGACTGTGCCCGAGGGAGCCTGGGAAGTTAAGGGAGGCTCAAAGGAGAAGCACATTAGGACTATTTGAATGCTGGCACGATGGCACAGTTAATCTCAGTACTCAAGGCCGAAGCAGGAAGATCCCCGCCAGTTCAAGGGCAGCCTGGTCTACCTTGTGAGTTCAGCCACAACCTGTACTGCATAGCAAAATTCTGTCTCAAAAAAACCCCAAAAACAACACCGAGACAAGCACCAGGCCTGGTGAGGTACACCTGTCATCCTAGCACTCTGGGAGCATGGCAGGAGGACCACAAGTTTGACCACAACCTGGGTAACTCAGGGGCTTAGAACCTGTCTGAAAATAAATTGTTTAAAAAAAGACTGGGGGGTGTACTGAGGGAAAAGAGAGAGAGGGAGAGAGAGGGAGGGAAGGAGGAAGGGAGGGAGGAGGGGAGGGAGGGAGAGAGAGAGACAGAGAGAGAGACAGAGACAGAAAGCACCGGGGATTTAGCTCAGTGGTTCCAGTGCCTGCCTAAAGGGCCCGGGTTCGATCCCTGGATCCCCGGTAACCACGTACAACAAAGAAGGGGGGTTACTCACACCCACCAGCAATCAGAACTACATACCACAGTGCCGGGCATGTGGTGGTTCACATCTGTAATCCCAGCATTTGGGAGGCAGAGGCAGGAGGATTGCTGTGAGTTCAAGGCGGAGCTCAGGGTCAGCCTGAACTACAAAAGCAAGACCCTGTGTCAAAAAAATAAGAGAGAGAGAGAGTGTCCCTTCCTCTGTGCCTGGAGCACAGGGACAGCGGTCTGAGCGGCCACTGCTGGCCACGATGGGGAGGGAGAGGCCTCTCGCCAAGGAATGTGTGTGGCCTCGAAGAGCTGGGAAAGGCGTGGCACAGATTCTCCCCTTCAACCTTCCAGCCAGGATGCGGCTGTGCCAGTACCTTGATTTTCAACCGGAGTGACCCCTATGGGCCTGCTGACCTCTGGAGACATGACGGGAGACAGGGAAAAAACTGTTTTGTTTTAAGCCACCCGGTCTGCAGCAGTTTGGGGCAGCAGTGTTGGGCCGTGCACAGAGCAGGGCCTGTGAGCCTTCTCTGCCTTCACATTCCCATCTGTGAAGTGGGTGCATCCTGCTAAGGATGGTGACCAGCGCACAGAGGGGCAGGGTATGCGTGCAGGTAGATTGCCCATCAGTGTGGGATCTTGTTCTTCCTGGCATGATGCCATGAAGCAGGAGTCCCTGTTAGAGGGCTCACTGGTGCTGGAAGAAGGGGAGCAACTTCCTCAAGAAATCCTAAAGCTGCACAGAAGGCCAGGAGGGTGGCACATCCTATTATCCCATACCACTCAAGAGGCTGAAGCAGGAGGATCGTCTCTCACTCAAGAGCAGCCTGCACTACCCTGTCTTAAAAATAAATAAATGGAGTTTTCGTCTCTAGAAGCTGACAGAAGCCCCTTCCCAAGAAGCCAGAATAGTTTATTCAGGCGGACCCCTTTGAGGCTGTTTCTTCCAGGTTTTGTGCCCATCGTCCAGGATGCCACATTCTGCAGCCTGGATGAGCTCACCCTACCTCCAGATGTGGCTCAAGCCAGTGCCCAGGGCCCCACGCTCTCTAGTTGGATGGTGCTTGGGCCTGAACCTAGTCTTGCAGGATGTCAGCAGCCCCTGGGGCCCAGGAAGAAGACTCTGCTGGTTCCCTGACGGTTGTCTAAGGTGGACCCGAGGACGTGGCCATGGTGGCTGGTGCAGGAGTTTTAAGGACAGCCTGGCCTTCCCACACCCTCATCAATGTCCTTTGCACAGGGTCTAATAGCACCATGGCTCCCCATGGCCAGAGCACAGGGTATGACTGGCCTGCGTTTGGGGTCCCTCCTGCTGGGCCCGTTCAGTCCAGTGCTTTCTCATAGCAACTCTTCCACCCTGCATCCCAATTTCCTGCCTCACCTCTCTGGCTCTCCCCACCTCTGTCCTAACAAGGGACTCCATTTTTGGTGGGAATCAGGGGCCAAATTAGTTACAAAAAAAAAACTGAGCCAGATTTCATCCAAGGAGTCCTGATTGCCCAAAGGGGTGAGTGCTACTGGTCACAGGGTTGGGTCCTGATTGGCCATAGAGCCAAGTACTGATTAGCCACGGAGCTGAGTGCCCAGACTGGCCAGAGAGCTGAGTTCTGATTGGCCAAAATGGGTCACAGTGCCAGTCAGTCTATCGTCATTGGTGGAAGATAGCCATGTGACCTGGCATTGGTCAGTGAGAGGAGGGATGGCCTGCACTGGGTGGGACTCCCAGAATGCCCTTATCTTTACCTGATCCATTAGAGCTGTCAGGGTGGATTTTCTGTTTGCTTCGATAACTAAATAAAAATAAATCAGATCTATTATCTTATAGGATCAGAAATCAGACATAGGTCTTAGGCAGCCGCCCAGGGTTAAAGAGGAAAAGATTTATTTGGCGTATAGTTGGTTGAGATTTCAGTCCATAATCAGCTGGCTCCCAAACAGGGTGGAGGAGGAGAAATACTTTGCGGCAGCAGAAGCAACCCGGACCTTTGCAGCATTTTTCTGCCCCTTCTGTCTCACTCCGACTGTTCAGGGCGAGTAGCACTCACTCTAAATCCTGGTGCCGTTGGGTCTAGATCTGCCACGAATCAATCACACACTTAGATTCAGCCGCCTCTCCAAAAGCATGAGGCTTTGAGGGGAGATCTAGACACAGCCATGACACTGGGCTAAAATCAAGGACACCAGGGGCTGTGCTCCCCTGGCCGTGCTCCACCTTGCTGTGAAGGCTGGTGTCCGTCTTGCAGGGCCGAGGGTCCCTCTTGCCAGCCCATATTTGCACAGCGAGGCCCCCAGGGCTTGGTCTCCCTCCAGACAATGTGGGAACAGGCTGTCATTAGGCCCCTCTTGCCTCAGTATCCCCTAACTGTTCCTAACATACACCAGGACAGTGGCACAGAGAGGGCCCTTGGCCAGGTCTGAAGCTTGCTTTACTGGGACAGGATTGTAGATAGGTAACAGAGTCATGAGAAGTCTGTAGCTCTAAGCCCCCTGCTGGCTCAAGGTCAAGGCTGACGACCATCCTAGGGGAAGAACACTAGGTTGACATCACAGTCACCAGGGCAGAGAGTGCAGGGTCACCACTGATGATTCATTACTAAAGTACCTTCATTTCAGATCACCACCTGCAGACATGGAGAACAAAGGCAAATGGTGGACAGGTAGCTCACAGGTGGACTGCCCGGGGTGCTCTACACTCTTCCTGAAACTTTTATGATTGTGCTTGTTTTATACCAGGAATTGAACCCAAGACATTTGCAGGTCTCTCTGAGCTACATCTCCAGCCTTGCTGTTTTCTGAGGCAAAGTCTTGCCTTGAACTCACAAGGTACCCCAGGCTGGCCTCGAACATGTGTCGGTCCTCCTACCTCGTCTTCCTGAGTGCTGGGATGACAGGTGTGCACACCCTCCTTCAAGTCCCTTTCCGCAGGAGTTTATGTCAATTGGAACAAAGGGCTGGTGGAAAAAAACCCAACAAATATCACTTGAAAAATTATCAAACATCATCAACAAAGTTACAAAAAGAAACCAAACCACAAACCCTCCTCTTTCCCAAAATATAGGAACAAGGGTAAAGTTACCAAGAAACCCACAAACTGAAAAGTATCAACAGCAAAGAAAAAAAAAACCTGCAAATGAAAAGACAGAGCTAAAAATGTACAAGCCACAGATATAAATGAAAAGGGAAACCAGATATAAGTCAAAACAAGTAAGTTGTCAGAATATGAGCGAAAAGCTCTCAAATGCTGTGATGCCATCCTGCCTGGAGGCCTGCAGTGGGTGGCAGCGGTGCCCGCCTCCATGCCTCAGTCTCTCCTCTTCCAGTGTTGTCTCAGAGTGGCTTTCTCTAGCCACCGAGACCCCAGTGTTCCCTCCAGGGTCTCCGTGAAGCTACATTTATGAATATAGAGGCTCTGTCCATCCCCTGGGCAGGGTCACAGCCATTTGTTTTGTTTTTAGCTTTTTGAAACAGGGTCTCGCTTTGTAGTTCAGGCTGGCTCTCAGCTCAGTATGTAGCCCAGGCTGGCCTTGAACTCACAGCAATCCTCCTGACTCTGCCTCCCTAGCGCTGGGATTACAAGCATGTGCCTCCACGCCCAGCATTGTGATACGTGGTATCAGGGATAGAACTCAAGACCTTGTGCTTGCTAGGTAGGCACTGGAACCACTGAGCTAAATTTCTGACTCTTTTTTGTTTTGTTTTTTGAGACAATCTTGCTATTTGCTCTGGGCTGGCCTTGAACTCATGGTGATCCTCCTGCCTCAGCCTCATGAGTGCCGTGATGAGAGGTGTATGGCACCACACCCAGCTATTTGTGACACACAAGAAAACCGAGATGTGGGCTACAGTTGCCTGCTCAAGGTGGAAACCGGATGTATGCATGTGGAGACCCGACATGTGCAGGTGTCCAGGCCCAGAGACAGGGGCAGAGGCCCAGAGGCTGGGGGGAACTGAGGGAACTGCCACCGCATCCCAGACGCAAACATCTCCCTGGGTGCCCCAGGGAGGGACACACATTCCAGACAGGAAACTGAGGCTTGAGGACACCTGGTGGTCCTAAGGTGCTGTGCCCTGCTCTGCTCCAAAACCCAATTCAAAGCAGTGAGGAGCTGCGAGGATTTACTGGGGCCTGTCAGCGCTGAATTAGAGCCTGGATTCTCAGCACTCCCCTCTTCAGTCCCCTCAGCAGTGGCAGCAAAGTGGCTTCCCTGTCATGAGTGGACACTGCGGGGCCGCAGAAGCTCAAGGCCACTGGGTCCTCCCAGACCCAGCCTGGACACTCAGGTTCCCACAGAGGCCTGGAAGGGGGCCTCGGCAGATCGAGGACCTGCGTCTGAGTCCTCGCTTTGCTATGTGAGACCCTTATCTTTTTTTTTTTTGAGACAGGGTCTCGCTTTGTAGTTCAGGCTGGCTCAGCCTGCAACTCACATCACAATCCTCCTGCCTCTGCCTCCCGAGTGCTGCGATGACAGGTGTGAGCCACTACGCCCAGCACTGTGGTATGTGGTACTGATGGTTGCTGGGTGTGAGTCTCCACTCCCAGTATTGTATATGGTTACCGGGGATCAAACCCGGGCCCTTGTGCTTGCAAGACAGGTGCCAGAACCACTGAGCTAAATCCCCCGCATGACCCTTATCTGTCTTTACACCCCCACTTCTCAGAGCTTCACAGGGTGAAACTTCAGGCGTGGCACACAAAAGGCCCCCGGGGTTTTTTTTGTTTGTTTTGTTTTGTTTCCAGTACTGAAGATGGGAATCCAGGGCCTTCACACTGGGCTACATCTCCAGTCTTGTTTTCAATCAAAAGTCTCACTAGGTTGTCGCATTGCTGGGCTGGAACTTGCAATCCTCCTACCTCAGCTTCCTGAGTGCTGGGATCATAGCTGTGCACCACCACGCCCGGCTGGCCCTCAGCTTTATAACTCTGCTGTTCCCACTGCGTTCCCAGAAGACCTGCCTGGGCCTGCACACAGCACTTATACACTAGTTGCTCATTTGTGCCAGAATCTCATACTTGCTGTATGCTGGAGATGCCACTGTTCACACCAGGGTTTGGGGTGGATATGGAGGAAAGGGGAAGGCACCTGCCTTTTCTGTTCCAGTCAGATCCAACCAAAAACCCCCAGGGCAGGCTCTGCAGCCTTCAGAGAGAGGCTAAGCAACTTCCCTAGAAGTTACAAAGCCCAGAGTGGGTGGCTTAGTGGGACCTGAAACCAGGCTTGCTGCCCCAAGACCTTTTAACAGCCACTCTAGACTGCTACGTGGGTGCCATCTCGAAAACTTCAGCCTAACAAATATTGATGTGAGGAGACTGAGGCAGGAGGATCATCCGAATTCAACTGGATTAGGCATAGGGGGCTTGGTTTGGAACCTCAACTTTGGTCCTAGAGAGGGCCTGGATTCCCACTCACAAGCCCAGATCGCCATCTGGTGGTCATGATGGGAATCAACTACCCAAGTGGGCTGAAGCATCCACTTTAGGGGACTGTCAAACCCAACTCCCCCTTCTGCAGGAAGCCCAACCAACTCTTATTAACTTCTCAAAACCCTAGTTCCAACACACTCTCTTCCCTAGGAAACCCTCCTTGTCTCTTCACGCCAAGTTGGGGTTACCCTAGGGTTCCCACTCTGTGGCGGAAGTTCATGGAGGCCCAGGGTGTTAGTGTGCATGGAGGGTGTGGTATGCAGCAGGTGCACAGTGGCTGTTTGTTGAGCGAATAAAGAAACGTATAACGGGGCTGGAACTAACCTCAGAATTAAGCCTGGCCCTCGCTGGGGAATGATGCAACTTTTGCAGCTAATTCCAAGAGGAAAGGGTTTGGGTTCTGCGTGGTGAGCTCCGAGAGTATTGTGGGAGCACAGTTTAGACTGTGGCCCAGGGGTCACCTTGAGACGCAGCAGCGGTCAGGTTCTGAGGGAAAGGGCACCTCGTCTGAAATCATTGCATGGGTATTTATGGGACTCTGTGCCCGGCAATGTTACGGACCCAGCCAGAAACCGAACAAAAGCCCCTTCATCAGGTGGAAAGAGCTGACTTGGAAGACAGGAGGATGAAAGCTACTTGGGGATGTGGGGGATGGTGCATCTGGCAGGGCCCAGCTGCCAAGCAGTGAGAAGCACGCCTGCAGAATGCCAGGAAAGCGCGGGCAGTGGGCCGCAGCGAGGGTAGAGTCTGGCAGACGAGGAATAAACCAAGAGGCTGGGGTCTTCCCAGGTCGGAAGAAAGAGGAGGGGCTCGTGTGGGCCCCGCCCTGTGGCTTACGCATCCTCCGAAATGGCTCCGCCTCCGCATCAGATCCACGTTGCCTAGGAGACTTGGCCCCGCCCAGCGTAGGCCATCTCCACAGCCTCTAGGCTGGGCCCCGCCCTCGCGCTCATCCCAGTTGCCGAGATTTTTTCTACACCCTCCAAACCTGACTCTACCCGCGTACTGGATCCCAGTTGCTAAGGAGACTCGGCCTCGCCCCTCCAGACCCCTCTCTAGACTGCTACTTCTCCCAGGCCTAGCTCCGCCCTTCGCTCGGCCCCTAGTTTGATTCCGGGCCTCACTTGTCCCTCAGCGGCTACCGTCGCCCAGAACGACGCCGGAGGAGCGCACAGCCCGCGCCGTTCGCGCGTTCTCGTCCCACGCTGTGCGTGCCGTGCGTGAACGTGCGTGCCATGCGTGAGCGTGCGCGGGTGCGTCGGCCGGCGAGGGAGCAGCAAACGGCCGGCGGCTGGCGCCGCGCGTGGGGGGGGGCGGGTGGCGCGCAGGCAGCGGTGGCCATGGCCGAGGCGTCGCCGCAGCCCGGACGGTACTTCTGCCACTGCTGCTCGGTCGAAATCGTGCCGCGCCTGCCGGTGAGCCTCTGGTGGGCGGGGGGCTTGTACACTCAGGCCTAGTCAGGTCGCGGCCGGGTGGGTCACGCCGCTGAGGAAACTGAGGCTGGGCGGCGCCGGCGCAGGGTCCCCTCAGTGGGGTGCCCGGGACGCTGCCTGCCAGAGCCCCTGATGAGATGGAGGGCGTAGAACCCAAGCAGGAGAAGGGCTGCCCAGTGACCACAGGCTCGTGTGAACTCTAGATGCAGCGAACTTGGCTTTGCAGGCGCGGAAGCGGAGGCCGGGGAGGCAGAGCGCTGGGTGGGAGGGTTGGGAGCGCCGTAAGCAGGATCGGCGTGGGCACTGCTCGGCACCCTGGATGGGGAGGCTGTGGGCAACCGGACCCGACGAGTGCGGGGGGATGAACTCCACGCGCGTGGCTAGGCTTCGGGGGCGCGCTTCGTTGCGGTGGCCTCAAGGGCCCCTCCGCTACCACTTTACATTCTGAGACGCAGACCAGCTCTAGGCTCTAGGCCGGGGTCCCACAGCTGTGCGTCGCGAGTGTTTGTGGCCAGATCGCTCTTCAGGGGCTTCCCTGCCCTCCCGGTGGGAAAGGCAGCCTTCTGGCCTAGGGACCCTTGCCTGGGTGTCCCTGGGGTGCTTCCTGTTCCTTTGGGTAGCATTTCTCAGGCCGTCCTGCCCTCACCTGGGGGACTGGGGCGGTGTGCTTCCAGAAGGCTCCGTTCCAGGCCCCTGTCGCTGGATTCTCAGTAAGTCTGAAGTGAGCCTGGTCATCTGCAGATTCAGCCCTTGTCCCCCAGGTTGGCTGGGAAAGTGGCCATTTATTTAGTCCAACCCACTTCTGCTTTTCGGATGGCCTCAGGCAGCACGTGGTCCCTGCCAACCCCAGGCAGAGCCGGGGGTGGGGGAATATTTGGTGCCCACAGTTAGGGGAAAGGGATGGGGTGACGGTGTGGCGCTCCTACTGGGGTGACCCACTGCTTACGTCCTGGAGGAGGGACTTCAGAGGAGCAGCCTGTCCGGTTCTCCGGACAGAGGAGACTGTTGGAGTTGGGCTCGGGGAGGGGAACAGGACCAGTAGGAACAAATAAAATCTGGGGGTGTGGTGTAGGCCCAGGAAGATGAGATTGGTGGTGCAGCTTCAGGGGCTGGTGTGAACTTAAGGATTCTGCATATTTCAGGATGCTACTGTGTCTCTGGGGGGGTGGAGGGACACAGCTGATGCAGCTGCACTGCACTTCTAGTGTTCTTGGTCTCCTTCGTGGACCCAATAGGGTGCTGAGTCCCCATGTGATGTGGCCACTCCTGACCCTGTGGCCTTGGATGAGAAGGACCCTGACCTGTGTCAATGAACTGTGCCTGGACATACGAGGCCCTTTCTTTGGTCACAATGATCCAGCGTGGCCTTTGCCCTTACAGGGGCTATAGGCCAGCCAGGGTGTGCCAAATGTTTAATGAAAAACGTTGATAAATTTAAGTGTATGGAATGGGGAGGGAAGACTGGCCCCTGAGGGATGGGAGAGAGCTGAGTTTGTGGCAGGCTGTGTCAGAGCTGCTGTGCACTCTCGAAGGGTTGCTCTCAGTCCGGGAAAGTCCCAGTTGCCATCAGCACCTGAAGAGGGGACTTGCCCACGCTGTGGTTTCTGTGTTGCTGGTTTTATGAAATACCAGCCGGTGGCTGTGACGGAAGCTGGCTGCTGTTGCAGTGGTGCCTCCTCTGGCACCCTGGGCTGTTGGGAAGCAAAAACTGCCCCCCAGAACTTCTCCGGGACCATTCTGGGCTCTGGGAGTTGCTGAGGCTCCCTGGCTGTGCCCCTTCTCAGCTGTAGCCACCTGTCGGGAAGCTTCATGATACGGAAGGTCCGTACCATTAAGTCCACGGAGCACAGGTATAGGTTGTCAGCCCATGACTTACCTGTGACAGTGTCCTCAGCAGGAACCACCTTCACAGCTGGAGTTGGCAGGAGACCCCTGGGCTGGGGCTGGTAAGAGGCAGTGACAGAATTGATGGGGTATCTTGGAAAGCTCAGCTTAGCTGAATCAATGTGTTGAGCCTGAACCAGAAATGCTGGCTGGAGTAAAGGCCACACTTGGGTTGAGTATGTGGGCCTGGACCTGCTGTGTCTCAGGGTACACTGGTGGGCGTGGGTGTGAGGTGGCCTGGAGGGGCACCAGGGATGGGTGGAAGGACCTCTAGTGTGTGTGCCTGTGGTCCATGTGACCCTGGAGTGCACCCTAAGGTCCCTTTCTGGGGTACAGCAGGGCCAGTGTGGGTTCCCTCAACCTTGGCTTCTCAATAGGTGTGACAGATGTTGGCCCCATGACGGGCCTGCCTTACATCTCAGAGGTGTCTGTGAGTGCAGGTGGCATGGTGGAAATTTGGGGTCCTGCCTTGGAGGGAAAATGGGTTGGAGAGAGGCAACCAGTGCCGGGCAGTGCTGAGGCCACCTTCTTGACCCTCAGCCCTCGCTCCTCCTCAGGCACCTCCATCAGACCTCTGGCCACTGCCTGCCTCTGTGTATCTCAGGTCATGGTGGTGCTGTGGGGGCGACTGCCTGTCCCTCTTTGCAGCAATTATCTAACCATAGGAGAGCAAGTTGAGTACCAGAGATGTGTCCAGCCCTGGGAGAGCAGATTGGGTACCAGAGATGCCCAGGAACTGTGGGAGATGTATTGGAGGGGGATGAGACTGGGGGTCCAGCCCAGGCATCCTTGGGACCGGTGTGTGTTGCTGGTAAGGCTCCTGCACAGCAGCTCGACAGGGTCCCGGCTCCATCATGGTCCTGCAGCCCTGGGAAGGGCCTGTGGGGAGGAGCAGGTCTCCCTGGGTGGGGCACTATGCCCCTTGGTCTGGAGTGTGTGGGGAATATGCCCCCTCCCCATGCCCTGAGTACAGGCTGTGGTCCCAGCCAGCCTCAGACGTGGGGCCATTGCTCTGATCACCTGTCTTCCTGCTGGCTGACATTGAGAGCAGATGGAGAGACTGTGGGGATCAGCTGCAGAAGCAGATCTTCCCTCAGGGTCCTGAGGGCTGTGTGGCTGCAAGTACCCGTGCACATGAAGGCCAGTGTTGCTGTCACCTTGTGGTCATTTGGAGCTAGCCTGCTGTTTGACTTTTGCCTCAGTTTCTCCTCTCATCTGACCCTCTGTGGGCACCTAGTGTGTGTGTCGTCCTGGATGCCCCAGGAGATGAGGTTGCCAAGGGCTGCCCTTGGTGGGTTCTTGGTCCCCTTTATAGCTCACAGCTGGAAGCCATCACCTTGGCAGATGCTCAGGAGGAGCAGGGCCGCAGGGTGATCTTGAACATGAATTCTGCAGAGGGTTTGGTAGGCAGACACCTCATGGAGGACAGTCGAGCAGAGAGAGCAGATGGTGCAGCAGCTGGTGTGGCAAGGGAGACAGGCAGCGCAGGTCATGGATGCTAACCTGGGCTCTCAGTGGTGAGAGCAGCCAGCTTTGTGTTGGTTATTGGGGCTTGTAGACACCCATATCAATGCAGTCACGACAGCATGGGAACCTAGGGACCCACAGGTAGTATAGGGTGCACTGCTGAGGGGCTGTCACTGACTTGGAGAAGGAGGCTGTCTCATTTATGGAGGTGAAGCCGAGCTTCGAGCCGGTAGCTGAAGTGGAGAGGGCCCTTTGTGAGCTGCACCAGGCCAGGTGTGCCCAAGAGAGGGTCGCAGCTGATTCCCAGAGTACAGGTACTGTGTGACCTCTGTCCCCCACTGTGTGGGCAGCCTACAGCCTGGGAAGCCTGTCCTAGTGCTGATGGCCATCCCAGGTCAACTGAGTCAGGCTGGTGTCTCCCTGTGACTGTTGGTGTTGGAGGAGCATTTGTCTGAACACAGCATTTGTGGTGCTGGTGCAGGGGTTGGACCCCAGGACCTTGTACATGTTAGGTCTAGTTCTACCACCAAACTCCACCCTAAACCCTTTCATTTTCTAGCTTGAAAGGGGATTCCTGAGCCGGGGATTTAGCTCAGTGGTTTTAACGCCAGTCTTGCAAGCGCAAGGGCCCGGGTTCAATCCCCGGCAACCATATACCATACTTGGCGTGGAGACTCATGCCCAGCAACAATCAGAACCACATGCCACAGTGCCGGGCATGGTGGCTCACGCCTATAATCCCAGCACTCGGGAGGCAGAGGCAGGAGGATTGCTGTGATGTGAGATTGAGGCTGAGCTCAGGGCCAGCCTGAACTACAAAGTGAGACCCTGTCTCAAAACAAACAAACAAACAAAATTTCATGACAGGATTGCAATAAGTCACTAAGCTGCTTGTACTGGCCTGGAACTTGTGACTTTCTCACCTCTGCATCTCTAGAGTGCCCACATGCCCAGCCACCAGTCACAGTTCCTTGCAGCTTGTACCAGCCTCCTGGGGTCCCCCTTGGGCTGCCCCACTTATGTAGCTGCCTTTGGCTAATGCCCCCACCTGGCCTCCTATGGACCCTTGGCTGTCAGTGGTGGGCACAGGGCAGGCAGATGTGTGCCGTGCATGGCCTGCTGTCTGTCAGGGTCAGGCAGGGTCTGCATCTCCAGACTCTTGTGTGCATGGTGTCCTCAACCTTGTGTAGAAACACACTCTACGCTTGCTTGTCTCTACATGTGCTCGAGTGCCCCAGAGGTGACCCCAGGACACTGCCTGAGCACTGCCCACGCATGACAGCAGTGCCCCTCGGGCATGTGCATGGCTTGGGTCCTCAGCACCCTGGGACCTGGCTCCCGGGACGGGCCTCACGCTGGGGCCCTGGAGCAGCCCCCGTGCTTCCATGTGCACACTGAGACCTTGTGTCCTGATGTCACAGTGAGAGCCTCACTGAATCTGTGGCAGAAACTGCCTTACCTGGAACTGCTGACCCCAAGGACGCTGCTCCCAGTGCCTTCACAGTGGCCAGCAGAGCTTGTGTCCCCAGGGCCTCAGAAGGAGCGGCCCTCATGCCCAGCTGGCTAGTTGGGGCCCTGGCAGAGGGTGGGGTGTGATGGACCACACGCTAACCCTCTGTGGCTGTCTCCCACAGGATTACATCTGTCCAAGATGCGAGTCGGGCTTCATCGAGGAGCTTCCAGAGGAGACCAGGTAGCTGACCTGTGGTTTGGAGGCCGGAGAACTGACGGGGCTGGAGCCAGCAGCAGGGAGGCTAGAACAGGGGTGGGGCCGCAGTGTCGCTATGCGTGGAACAGGGGATACTCATCTTTATGGTGGGGGAAGGAGGCAGGTTTGTCAGCAGAATTGACATGAGGCCTCTGAAGGTCAGGACATGAGAATCTCTGGGTCACCTGAGATTTGCCACCTCTGGTCTGACCATGGTGACTACTGGGCCAAAACCTGAGCCAGAGAGAGGTGACAGCACCCCTGTCCTTGCAGTTCCTACTTTCCCACCAAGTGGGACCAGGAGTGGGTGCGGGGCAGCCCTGTGGCTGGTGGGGAGGGTGTTGGCCCTGCTGACAGGCGCTGTGTCCACAGGAGTACAGAGAGCAGCTCCGCCCCATCTACAGCCCCCACCGACCAGAGCCGGCAGCCCTTTGAGGTGAGTCGGAGCCTGCATGAGCCCCAGCATTCTGGCCTGCGATGGCCTGATGGGCAGAGAGGCTGACAGTGCATGGCCCTATCTGTAGTCACCTGGGCTCTGCCTGTGGGTGAGCTCTGTCCAGTTGTCTCCTCTCTGGGACTCATGGAACCTGGGCTGGGGATAGATGCGAGGACCCGGGGGGTGGAGCTGGTGGGCAGGGAGACTGCCTGTGGGCCGGGAAACCTGCTTGGCCAGGCTTTGTGCCCACAGTACTCCTAAGAGCACGCAAGCTCAAGGTGTCCCCCTGTGCCCCCTCTCCCTAGAACGTGGACCAGCATCTATTCACGCTGCCCCAGGGCTATGGACAGTTCGCTTTCGGCATCTTTGATGACAGCTTTGAGATCCCCACGTTCCCTCCTGGGGCGCAAGCTGATGACAGCAGGGACCCTGAGGGCCGGCGGGAGAGAGAGCATCAGTCCCGGCACCGGCATGGCACCCGGCAGCCCCGCGCCCGCCTTACCGCCAGGCGTGCTACCGGCCGGCACGAGGGTGTCCCCACACTGGAAGGGTGAGGGCTGGGGGTGACTGGAGAGGGCCCCTCAGTGGCCAGGAGGTGGGGATACTCTATGTCCGCCCCACGGGAAGAGCATGGCCTCTTCACCCCAGCCTACATGGACATGTTCTGGGGCTTCAGGGAGACAGCCTGCAGCATGGCTGTTCCCATATGTGTCTTGGCCTCGCTGGAGCTGGATCTGAGGGACACTTTGTTGGGTTTGCTTTATCTTTTATGTCATATGTGGTTGAACATCTGCACTTCGGAGGCAGAGGCAGGAGGATTACAAGTTTGAAGACAGCCTGGGCTACATGAGTTGAGGGCTGGCAAGATGACTTAGAGGGACCCTGTTTTTAAAAATAGAACCCAGAAATACTACTCAGCCGTATAGAACGATAAAATTAGAGACATTTATACCTAAGTGGATGTACGTTGAGGCCATACTCTTAAGTGAAATAAATGGGTGTGTAAATACCGAATAGTTTCTCCAGTGTGAGAAACGGCAAGACGAACTGAGGAACAAAATGTGTAATAAATAATGTAACACAGGATGTGAAGGTCCGAAAGGGTAGAGGAAATAGGGAGGAGGGTTAGGGGAAAGGGAAGAAGGGAAGGAAAAAGTATGAGAAAAGAAGGAAAAAATGGAGACTAAGCTTTTGTAAATAGGGAGGGTGGGGAGTGGAAACAAGATGAAGGAATGGAGAAAAAATAAAAACCAAGATATGGCGTGTATAGATACAGACCTCCCAAGGTGAACGTGATCATAATGTATATCTAAGATGTACCAATAAAACGTAAAGGAAAGTTAAAACCCACACTGCTCACCTGAAAGCTGGTGTCAGCTGCCCCCTTGGCATCACCTATGGGATGCCACAGGTTGGCTGCCTATGCTGGGTCCCGTCACGACAGAACTGTCACTTATTCTCTTTCCAGGATCATCCAGCAGCTGGTCAATGGCATCATCACCCCAGCCACCATCCCAAACCTGGGCCTGGGCCCCTGGTGAGTAGAGGGTGGGGCATCCTGCCCCCATTGCCCCAGCCTCCTGACCCAGCCTCTTGCCCCCAGGGGCGTCCTGCACTCAAACCCGATGGACTATGCCTGGGGGGCCAACGGCCTGGACGCCATCATCACACAGGTACAGGGTTCCCTTGTCACCTCTATCCAAAGACCCCCACAGTCCAGGGACAGTGGGCCCCGGAGGCTCTGCCTGGCCTCCAGTCTGTTCTGACGTCCCCTGGAGCATAAACCTGCCTGGGTTGCTGAGCACCTTGTTAGCTGGGTCCTGGAGCCCCGCGTGTCCAGAGAGGGAGGCCCCAGACCTGCATGCCTGGGATGGGGTGGTGTGGTGCAGGCGGGGCCTCTCTGGGCCTGGAGACCTCCCTCCAGCCAGGGCGAACACAGTCCCGGTGCTTTTGCAGGTTCTGCAGCAGCCGCTGGCCTGAAAGGCGGCCTGCGCCCCTCAGGAGCGAGCCCTGCCCCGTCCCCGAGGAGCTCCCGGCACTGTCCTCTTGTCTTTCAGCTCCTCAACCAGTTTGAGAACACGGGCCCCCCGCCTGCGGACAAGGAGAAGATCCAGGCCCTGCCCACCATCCCTGTCACCGAGGAGCACGTAGGTATGGCTGGTCTGCCAAGGGGTCTGTGCACAGGGCTGGACTGGTCACTGTGGGTCCCCAGGGGTCCAGGCCCCCCCTAGCCTCATTCTGTTTCCCGCAGGCTCTGGACTTGAGTGTCCAGTGTGCAAGGACGACTATGCGCTGGGTGAGAGTGTGCGGCAGCTGCCCTGCAACCACCTGTTCCATGACGGCTGCATTGTGCCCTGGCTGGAACAGGTGAGCGGGCCCGCTAGCCCCACCCACCTCCCAGGCCCAGGCTACTGTGGCCGCCTGTCTCCAGCCTGCCTTCCTGTAGGCCATATGCCCCGACCCTGACTTCCTTGTCTTTGGCCTCTTCCCACGAAGCATGACAGCTGCCCCGTCTGCCGCAAGAGCCTCACGGGACAGAACACGGCCACAAACCCCCCAGGCCTGAGCGGCGTGAGCTTCTCGTCCTCGTCCTCATCCTCTTCCTCCAGCTCACCCAGCAGCGAGAATGCCACAAGCAACTCCTGAGCCTCCGGCCACAGGGAAACTCAGCGCTTCCCGTCGTTGCCACAGCAAGTGGCACCCAGGCTGCACCCAGGGGACCGGCCCTCCAGGGACCAGAGCTGGGCCGCGCCTGAGGACATGAGCCCTGCTGCTTGTGCACGAGGGCCCAGCTCCTGTCCTGTCTCTAACCTCACCCTCCAGGTGTTCACGGCAGAATGGTTTTTATGATTTTAAATTATTACTGCTTTGAAATAAATGGACGTTTTGGCTCACACGCGGCCGCGCATGATCTGTGGAGAGGCCGGGTGGAGCTGCTCTCCAGGACTGGCCCGGGGCCGCTGCGACCCACAGCCTCTGCCGGCCCGGGACTGCAGGGTGACCAGCAGAACCAGGAACAAAACTACTCCACAGACGTTTTTTAAAGGGAGAAATATGTGTATCTCGAAAGCTATTTAAAATACACCTACTCGAGGAGCCGATGGCTTGGTGTGTTCCTTCTGCCCATTGTGGCTAGCCGGGTCTGGGTGCTGCCTGTGGGAGGGTTGCCCTTCCACAGAGGGAATCCAGGGGCAAGTGGGTCAAGGAAGTGTCACCAAGACGGCAGTGTCCTGGGGACCGAACACATCTAGGCCATCAGCATTGCCTGGCCCCTCCGGAGGAGCCCTACACAGCTTCTTGTCCACCGCCCTGGTCACCTGTGAGGCCACCAGAGGCCGAAGCTGGCTAGTGGGGAACCTGCTTCTGCCTGTGGCTTAGCACCCGAGTGGTGACATCAGGAGCCTTGATCTTCAGAGTTCTGGAGTCGTGGCCCAGGTCCAGGTGATGTGGAAGGAGTGCGTGGTCCTGGTGTCTGACCAGGACCTGGTCCTGCTCTTCCCGAGCGTCTGCACCACCTCACGTGTCCTGCTGCGTCCACGCTGACCTACA
This sequence comes from Petromus typicus, assembly GCA_004026965.1. Taxonomy (NCBI): domain Eukaryota; kingdom Metazoa; phylum Chordata; class Mammalia; order Rodentia; family Petromuridae; genus Petromus; species Petromus typicus. Next base: position 58,581 of record PVIR01003827.1, on the reverse strand, counting down.
GAGCTGGCACCTCATGGGACACTCATTCCCGGCAACAGGTAAGCCCTGGCAGACATCCTGACAGGCTGCAGAGAGCAGCGGCTGGGACTCTGCTGACCACAGCTGATGGCCCCGTGGATGGTCACTCTGACCCCAGAACCTGTGACTGGCGTGTGCTTAGTAGAGGAGGTGGAAAGCACCATGATGGGTGACTGTCCTGGGTTGTACGACAGTGTCTTCTGGAGCTGAGAGTCGCTGTGTTTCTCCAGCCAACAGGCATGCTGATTGTGCTGGCAGCCATGGAGCCCTGGGCAGTTTGTCAGTTGCCCTCTGCCCTGCTCTGAACTACCCAGCATAGCCACACAGCGAGGCTTCATTTCCAGTGAAAAATGGGAGCTTTAAGTTAAACTGTTTCCAACAGTTTTGTTGGAAACGAGGTTTGATTTCTGTGCATTGTCACTGCTTCCGTGGCCAAAACTGCCATCTATGGGAAATGAACCAGCCAGGAGGGAAATTCAGGATAAGAGCCAGACACCTTGGAAATCTGGAGGGCAGGTTGACAGAAGAGACACTACCCGGGTAGAGACTCTGAGGTCCAGTCCCTGTGTGTGGGCAGGGCCTCTCAGCTCACCCTTCCCACCCCTATGTGAACCAGGAGACCCTAGGTTGCCACGTCCCTTCAGGCTGGTGTGTCCTGCCGCCGCAACAAATGATCGCGCACTAGGTGATCTGTAACATTTATTTCCTGACCGTCCCAGGGGCAGGAGCTGGCACAGGTCTCCCAGGGTGGAATCCAGGCGCCGGTGGCCAGGCTGCTCCTCCCCAGACTGAGGAGAAGCAGGTCCCTGTGCTGCCCGCAGCCTTGGCTCCTGGCCCCTTCCTCTCTGCCTCTCACCGTCCTGCAGCCTCTCAGCACCCTGGGTGGGACGGGGCCCCGATGGTCAGGATGACCTCTGCTCAGGGACCATCACGGGAGCCAACTGTGGTCAGTCTTCTGTCCACATGAGGTGATCTCAGGCCTGGGCATTGGAAGGTGGCTGTTCTGGGGCTGTGGACGGGCTTACCCCCCGGGTGCTGCCTCCGTTGCTCTCACACTTCCTGGGCCCTGAGTGCCCTGCCCTCAGCACCTGCCCACCCTCCTGGACAATCTGTCTGCAGTGCTCTTCGACACTGGTGTGTCCCTGCCTCCACGCTGTCCCACGGTGGTCCCACCGGAGCCTTCCCATACCTGACGGCTGGCCTTGACCTTCATTCCCTCTTTCCACACACACTGTTTGGCCAGCTTCTGCTTCTGCCACGTGCGGCGGCCTGAGGCCTTGCTGTGGGGACCTCCTTGTGTTCCTAGTACCTGTTGCACAGTAGGGACCTCCTATCACAGCTTAAGATGGGAATGAGCGGAAGAACAGATGGGTCCCTACTCGCTGCCCAGCACAGGTGCCCTCGAGACCATCCAGCGCGATCCTCAGGAGACCAGAACAGGGAGGAAGTGCGTGGACAGCTGGTGCCGCCGTGTCCGGCTGCCTCGCCGGGGGACCCCGCGTCCATCCAGTGCCAGGAACATGGGCCGACCACGATGGCGCCACCGCAGCGAGGCATAGGTGTTGTATCCGTTCTCCTCAATGCGCTCCCGGAACCTGCAGTCCACAGAGTAGGCCCGCTATGGGGCAGATGTGGGGCAGAGCGTGAGCCCAGGGTGCGGGCCCTGCCCACCGCTGGCCATCCCGCTCTTTCCCACCTGCTGCCACCACTACCTGCTACTCACCGACCCATAGAGACGGCCCCGACGGTTCATGGCCACGTAGAAGCCCGAGTGCACGGCCTTGATGGCCACAGCACCCACGCGGACTGAGCGGATCTCAACCACGCCTGCATGGAAGGGCTGGGGTCAGGGCAGCTGCAACCTGGGGTCCTTTCCCCTCCTGGCCCCTCTTCCCTATGCACTTGCTGTGTGTGCTTTGCTGTGTGGATGAGCGCTAAGACCTGGGATCTGGCTCACCTGGTGAGGTAGGTGTCCTGTACCTCCATACCTGCGGCATGCAGGCCACGGCGGGTAAGAAAGCTCACCACGGGCCTGCCTCCCCAAGCTCAAGGCCAGCTTATGACCCAGCAGAGCTGCTCAGGGAAGAGCTACCCACCACTCCCAGCTGCCGGGCACAGAGGCTTTGTCTGGACCCCAGTCTCTGCCTTTGGTCCTAATGCTGGACCCGGAGGACTGAGCCTGCACAGGGCAGCCAGACATGGTCCACACTGCACAGCTGTTCTGTTCATAGTTACCCCAGGACCTTTGAACCTGCTCTTGCCCATCGGGTAAGCAGAGGTTCAACTCAGCCACCTCCTCAGATTGGTCCCTATGTCCTAGGTGACACTACTGACCCCCTTCCCACACAGAGCACGCTCTTTATTTCCCCTCTGAAATGAGGACGTTATTCTCCTGTGAGTAGGAAGCCTTGTGAGGGCAGCCATAGCACTTCATCCTGTGTCCAGCACTGTATAAGGAATACACAGTAAATAACCACTGAGTTACTTAGATCCAAACTCCACCCACAGAGCTGTCCATCATCTGTCACCCAGTCCCTGCCCAGATGGGGAACCGAGGCTTGGACCAGTGACCATCCTAGGTCACCGGGCACAGCCAGGCCTCTCCCGCAGCCTGAGGCCACCCCACCTGGCCATGCCACCACAGCTGGACCTGCCCAGCCAGTCCCTTGTCACTGCCCTGGTCGTGTGCACCCTAATGAAGGCCTTGAGGCCCCAGATGAAAGCTGTGGGAGGGGCAGGGTGATTATCGGCCTGAGCGTGGTGATTCAGGGTGCCAGCCTGAGTGTGCCCCCTGCCCGGCTCCTGCTGTCCCGGGCATCCAGGTACCCAGCTGCCTCCTCTGTGGCATGGCTTCTTCATGCCACAATAGTCCATAGACCCCTCTGCTCCTGGGCAAGGCCGAGCAGGAGGGGCCGAGGATGGTGGAGGCCAAGCTCGACTGGCCCCTGGAACAGCTCTGAGCCTATTCCCTCAGCTCCGGGGGATTTGGGACCTGATTCAGGTCCTGACTTTGCAAAGGAGCTAGAGTTTGGTGACTGTCTTCTCATTTTGGTGCTGGAGAGGGAATTCGGGCTTTGACACTAACATCCAAGCCCTGTTTTAGTCTTTACTTTGAGACAGGGTCTTGCTAAATTGTTACCCAGGCTGGACTCAGGCTTACATCTTCCTGCCTCAGCTTACCAGAATGCTGGTACGCCAGGTGTGTGGCACTGTACCTCATCAGTGCCCATCTCAGGACGGGATCGGCTGGCCCCGAAGTGCTTCAGGCAGCCTCAGTTTACCGTGGGGCCAAGTGACCTTACTCAGCCCCTTCTTTGCAGCGGAGAAAGGGCCTGATTGCCCACCCTCCCCCGTGGGTTCCATATCCATCTAACCTCAGAGGACAGAAGATGAGTGGCTCAGGACTGTCCTCGCCGCGCTCACCTGCCTTGTGCTGTCCCCGCCCCCTGCACTCACTGTCTTGGCCGTCTTGCCAGCGGGTCCCCTGGACGCGGCCACTGGGGTCCACACGCAGGAAAAAGTGGGTGGAGGAGAAGAGGCGCCTCCAACGCACGTCACCCTCTAGATGCGGGTAGCTGCGCGGTCTCCGAGGGGCGCTTGGGGTCCCCGCAGCGCCAGGTGCCCGAGCTAGCAGCAGCCAGGCCAGGCCCAGCCAGAGGCGTCGGCGCATGACCCGCTCAGCTCGCTGCTGCTGTCTCGCCTTCCGCGTCCAGTGCTTGGTCCTGTGCTGCCCGGGCAGGGTGCCCAGCAAGAGCGAGCAGCCAATGAGTAGCCGCAGGGCGGGGCCAGTGCGCGGGGGTGGGTCATGGCAGGCCAATGGGGGCTCGAGGGCGGGACCAGCATGAGTCCTGGTGACAGCGCCGGGCGCGTTTGTTTATCTCGCAGGGCTAGGGCGAGGTGTGAGTCTCCCCGTGGAAATGGTGAGGTGCGGAGGTGGGGGGCGGGGTCGTCAGGAGGGGAAGAGACCGGAGACCGGAGAGACACAGGGACAGAGATGAGAGAGACGGAAACAGACAAGATATCAAGACAAAGCTGGACATGGTGCTGTACGCCTGTTATCCTACCATTCTGGAGGCTTAGCCGGGAGGATTTCTGTGAGTTTGAGGCCACTCTGTGCACCTGTGACCCCGAGGCCAGCCCGAACTGCATAATGAGAACCTGTCTCAAAAAACCCAACCCAAACCGAAACAACACAGACACCAGAGAAAGGAGTCGTAGAGATAAGGCGAGACTGCCAAAAAGGTAGAGACAAAGAAAGCTACAGGGACAGAGGCTGTATTGGACAGAAAGAGGGAACAGCGGTAGGTAGGGATGATGGCACACATCTGTCACCCCAGCCACTGAAGAGCCTGAGGCGAGACAGTAGTGAGTTTAGGGACAGCCTGGGCAACTGAGAACCTGGGGAGACAGAGGTGAAGGTTCCAGCCTGTGTGTCAGTTGCTGGTGGGCCCACCCTGGGCTGCACTTCAGGCGGTATTTGCATCCCACAGCATGGGCTGGAGGAACACAAGGGTGTGTCACTGGCTGGGGGGAGGTGTCTGAGGGACAGCCACACTGCAGGGCCAGCAGCCTCCTTCACACCCACACTGCGCCCACTCCCAGCCACATGCGAGGCCCATGCAGCATCCCAGCCCGGCGGGGCCAGCTCTCCCTCATCACCCACCGTGTCCTGGGGGCTGAGACACGGCCACGGCCTAGAGGAGTCACCATCAGGCAGAGAAACTGAGGCTGGGTGGGGCAGCGCCCCCCTAGGGGACTCACCCAGGACTTCAAGTCCTCCCTCTGCTCCCCAGCTCCATCCTGCGTCCCTGGCCCCAGGCAGCAGCTTTAAATAGTAACAGGGTGAAGACAGCTGAGGAGCCTGCCCATTTGGGGAGCCCTCGGGAGGGCAACCGGTCCTGCCAGACGCCAGGATTCCTTTCCAGTGGCTCAGGGGAGCCCAGCTCTTCCTGGTGTGAGGTCACAGGGGAGCTGGGTGATCACCTGTTTTCTGGCCCAGGACTGAATGTCACAGGGGTCCTCAGGTCTGGGTCTGACCTTGTACCCTCAGCTGGTACCCAAGAAGTCCTGGGGTCCTCCTTGACACCCATACTCACTCCACCTCTGTGAAGTGGGCCAGGAAAGGGCCATCAATGGGTGCCATGGTGGGCAATGCCTTCGTCCTCCGTGGAACAGCCCACCCTGAAGTGCCCCCTCCCGCATCCCACAGCACATTGTTCAGTCCAGGTATGTCCCAGGTATCCGAAGTAAATTCTCAATGATATCTTTATTGAAATACAGTCTTCATACCACACAGATCACCTATTTAAAGTGGACAATTCCATGTCATTAATACACTCATAAAGCTGTGCAGCCACCACCTCTAATTCCAAAACATTTCATCATCCGAAAAGAAGCCCCATCCATCCCCATGAGTGGTCACCCACCCCCTCCCAGCCCTGGTGCTCATGGAGCCACTTCCTGTCTCTGGAGTCTTCTGTTCTGGGAGTTTCCTGTCCACGGGGCCCATGCTGTGGCCTCTGTGTCTCGCGTCTCTGAGTACAGCGTCCTCAGGGTCCGTTCACACTGTGACAAGTGTCACAGCCTTATTCCTGTCCCAGCCGGGCGATATTTTAGGGTGTGGGTCGACCTCACCGTGTGCGTCCATGCGTCCCTCTCTGGGTCAACCGGGCCGTTTCCAGTCTCGCTTTTGTGAATTGTGCTGCTGTGAACAGCTGTGTACAAGTCTTTGTGTGGCTGTGTGTTTCTCTTGGGTACATATCGCTCTAGGGGGCGAAATGCCGGGTGGCATGGTGACTACTCTTAGCCTTGTGAGGGCCGGCAACGCTGGTTTCCACCACACCACACAATTTCACATCCCCAGGGAAGAGCAGGACTCTGATTTCTCCACACTGTCTCCCACTTATTTCTGAGACTGTAGGCATGGGGTTAAAGTGGTATTTCATTGTGATTTTCTTTTCTTTCTTTCTAGCTTTTTTCTGTACATGGGACTGAACTCAGGGCTTCGTACTGAGCTATATCCTCAGTCTTTTTTGCTTTTTATTTTGAGATGCGAACTTGCTAAGTTGTTCTGGCTGGCCTTAGATTTGAGATCTTCTTTCCTCAGTCTCCTAAGTAGCTGGAATTACCATTGTGCCTGGCTAATTGATTTCTTTTATGCCATGGTCTTCATGGGGCAGCATGCGTTCTACTGCCGAGCTAGACCCTTAATGTTCTGCTGAGCTTTTGAAGAACTTCAAAACTTATTGAAAAGTTAAAAGAACTAGAACCATACAATGAACAGCTGGACATCCTGTCCCAAGATCCTAAATTCTCCTTCTCCTACTTCTTTTTGGTTAGGGAATTGAATTCAGGACCCTGTAGTTGCCAGGTAGGTGTATTTCCACTGAGCTACAACCTGTCCCTCCTTGATTCTTTAGTCTCCTGCTTTCCATCTGCAGGAAAATGGGCAAATGTATTGCCACAGAGCCTAACACCAGAATACTACACAGCCACAAAAAAAGAACTCCTCCACACACAATGTAGATGAGTCTCCTAAGCAATGCTGAGTCAAAGCAGACAGGGATAAAAGGAATCGCCCTGACAGGACATTTTAGAAAGGGCTCCCTGGACCCCAGGAGGCTTTGGGGCTGATTTGCTGTTACTTTACACAAAACACTTGTCCACAGATGTGTTCAATTTGAGAAAATTCACTGATCTGAGTCCCCCTGCCCCAAGACTGTAGATTGAACCCAGGACCTTTGCACTCCATCCCCAGCCGTGTGTGTGTGTGTGTGTGTGTGTGTGTGTGTGTGTGTGTGTGTGTATGTATCCGTGTATCTGGCCATGTAGTCCAGGCTGCCTTTGAATTTAAGGCAGTCTTCCTGCCTCAGCCTCCCCAGTGCTTTGATTACAGTTCTGAGCTACCACACAGTCCTTTTTATTTTTATTTTAAAATTTTTATTTATTTATTTTTTTGGAGACAGGGTCTCGCTTTTGTGGTTCAGGCTGGCCCTGAGCTCAGCCTCCAATTCACGTCACAGCAATTCTCCTGCCTCTGCCTCCCGAGTGCTGGGATTACAGGTGTGAACCACCACGCCAGGTACTGTGGTATCTGGTACTGATTGCTGCTGGGTGTGAGTCTTCATGCCTGGCATTGTTGTCTGTGGTTACCGGGATAGAACCCGCCCTTGCGCTTGCAAGGCAGGCACTGGAACCACTGAGCTAAATCCCCAGCCCAGTCCATTTTATTTTTTTGAGGTAGGATGTTGCTCAAGTCACTTGTAGTCCTCTTGCCTCAACCTCCCAGATGGCTGAGATTACAGGTACATGCCACCACAACAAAGGGAATCTTTTCAGAAGAGGAGATGGCCACGAGACAGTGGATGCTAGGGGTGTCCTGGCCACAAGATCAGGGGCTCCTGGAACCCCCACATGTGGGAGAATCAACAGGACCCTCCTTACAAGTTTGGGTGGGAGCACAGCTCTACACACACCTAGGTTTCAGCTGAGCGGCACTGATCCGGGACTTCTCTATCAAGAAAACAACTTTCTCTTGGTTTAATTTTTTTTTTTTTTTTTAGGTTTTTTTGAGACAGGGTCTCACTTTTGTGGTTCAGGCTGGCCCTGAGCTCAGCCTCAAACTCACATCACAATCCTCCTGCCTCTGCCTCCCGAGTGCTGGGATTACAGGTGTGAGCCACCACGCCCGGCACTGTGGTATGTGGTACTGATTGCTGCTGGGCGTGAGTCTCCACACCCAGTATAGGTATGTGGTTACCGGGGAATCGAACCCGGGTCCTTGCGCTTGCAAGACAGGCGCCGGAACCACTGAGCTAACTCCCCGGCCCTTGGTTTAAATTATTGAGTGTGTGGGCTGGAGATGTACCTCAGTGGTTCTGCTGCCTGCTTCACAAGCTCAAGGTCCTGGGTTTGATCCCTGGTACCACTAAATGAATGAATGAAAGAATAAATAAATAACCAAGTTGGTGGCAATCTGTGCCTTTACACTGAGGTCACGCTTTTTTTTTTTTTAATTTTTTCCTTTTCCTGTTTTTAAAATGTCTCTCACAAGTTCTTGCATCTCTTCTTTTCCCCCATGCTTTTTTAAAATTTTATTTTTATTTTGGGACGGGATCTCACTAAGTTGCTCAGGCTAGGTCTCCTGGCTCAGCCTCATAAGCGCTGGAATTGTAGGCGTGCATCACCTCACCTAGCTATAGTCCCTCATTTTAGTTTTGTCTGTCCTGACCAGGCTTGTGCGTTAGTATTTTTCTTACTTCAGGTTCATGTGGAAATTTGAGATCACCATCAGAAGCAGAAAAACAGGTGTCATGCACGGACTCCTTGACAATAAGCCACAAAGGAATACAATGAAGAAGCTGGGCGTGGTGGTGCATACCTGTCACCCCAGCGCTGGGGAGACAGGCCAGAGGATTGTGAGTTTAAGGCCAACCTGGGCAACTCAGTCAGTTCAAGGCCCATTTACAACACAGTGAAATCTTGTCTGAAAGCAAAAAAGAAGAAGAAAACTACATCAAAAAGAACAACTCACACCCAAGGAGCTGAGTCCAGTACAGGTGGGCACTGACTGAACATCCTTGTGGCTGGTTGGCATTACTGTGGGCATCCTCATGGATGTTTTGAGATCTGCGAGGGAACTGAGAAGAGAATCACTGTCTGCTAAGGAAGATAGTAGTTAGGGGATCTAATCAAGAATAAGAGAAAAGAGCTGGGGATTTAGCTCAGTAGTTCAGCATTTGCCAGCAGCTGCCTGGCAAACGCAAGGTCCTGTGTTCATCCCTGTTACCATATACCACAGTGCTGGTTCACGCTTGTAATCCCAGCACTATCCTGGGCTACATAGTGAGTTTAGGACCAGCCTGAGCTACAAAGTGAGCCCCTGTCTCAAAAAAAAAAAAAAAGGAAAGCCAGGCGTGGTGGCACATGCCTGCCCTCCCAGCACTGAGGCATGAGCATGGCCATGATATTGAAGCCAGCTTGACTACATAGAAGACTCTGTCTCATTAAACCTAGGATAAAGTAGTAGATTAAATAGAAGAGGAATCTGAGGCAAAAGGAACAGGGAAAGAATCCAGATATCTTGGCTGTGCGAGGTCCCAAGGTGTGAGGACGTCTCTAGGTCCCGCTGATTCAGTCCAAGGGGTCAGGAAGGTGACCCCAGGACTGAGCCAGGTCTGAAGTCACACAGCACCCCGGGCATCCCGGGGTGAGATGGGCAGGTCAGGGCGGCTGCTACTGTGTGCTGGACACATTCCTGGCTGGTGGCATCACCGTGAGCAGGCAGCGTGGGCGGCTCTGCCCGGAATGTGCTGTTCAGAGGCGCCACCCTCGCTGGGCTGGTGGGGAAATGGAAATGCAGGTGCTGGGGACACGGGGCGCTTGGATGGAGGAAGGCCAATGCGTTAGTCCTTCGGGGCCATCTTTGCTTTTTCTCCCACCCAATTTGGCTTAGTCCTTTAAGCTCTCCACAGGGCCCTGTCTCGGGGCCTTTAACCTTGACACTGCAATCACCCTAGCTGCCTCTCCCTGGGATCCCCAGCACGTCAGAGCTCCCCCTTGTGGGTCTCAGTTGCCCCAACCATCCATTTGGTGGTCAGGCTTTCCCAGCCATGCCTTCCTCTTTACTGAGTCTCTGGGAAGCTGGAGATGGATCCGGGCTTCAGGGATCCTTTTATTCCTTTTGTCAGATGCCCATTTAATCCAGGCTTCTTGTTCCATTCTGCCCCTGTCCTTGGGTGCCGAGGGATTATTAGATAAACTGACACCTGAGGGAGTGGTTGAGGAAAATACTTAAGGAAACACTGAGACCTTCCCCCGCACTGTCCTTCGACTTTTCAACTGGGACAGACCCGCACTTTCCCCTTAAACTCCTTGATGTCCATGCTGTGCATCTTTGGGTCATTTTACTGACTTCTCTGACCCTCAGCTTCCCTCACAGTAGTGAGGATAGTAATAATCCCACACTCATTTTACTGGATCGATGACGGATGTGGGCAGGAATCTCATTGCAGAACACTGTCTTAATTACTACATGACCCTACTTTATTGGTTTTTGTTGTTTTGTTTGTTGTGCTCTGTTTGCTGAGGTCTTGCTATGTAGCTCAGGTTGGCCTTGAACTCAGTATTTAACTGAGGGTAGTCTCAGACTGTGATGATTCTCTTAAAGGCTGGGATTACGGGCATAAACTCCCACACCCGGCTAGATGAGTATACTTTCAAAACCCAAACCCAAACCAAAATAGCAGAGTCTGCACCTTTCAAAGATAATTTTAGGGGCCAGGGAGTTAGCTCAGTGGTTCCTGTGCCTGTCTTGCAAGCGCAAGGACCTGGGTTCGATCCCCGGTATCCACATACCATACTGGGCGTGGAGACTCACGCCCAGCAGCAACCAGTACTACATACCATAGTGCCGGGCGCGGTGGCTCACGCCTGTCATCCCAGCACTCGGGAGGCAGAGGCAAGAGGATTGCTGTGATGTGAGTTTGAGGCTGAGCTCAGGGCCAGCCTGAACTACAAAGCGAGACTCTGTCTCAAAAAAAAAAAAAAAAAAAGATAATTTTAGGCGCGGGCCAGGGATATAGCTCAGTGGTTCCGGCGCCTGTCTTACAAGCACAAGGGTCCGGGTTCGATCCCCAGTATAACCACATACAATACGGGGCGCGGCGACTCATGCCCAGCAGCAATCAGTACCACATACCACAGTGCCGGGCGTGGTGGCTCACGCCTGTTATCCCAACACTCGGGAGGCAGAGGCAGGAGGATTGCTGTGATGTGAGTTGGAGGCTGAGCTCAGGGCCAGCCTGAACCAAAAAGCGAGACCTTGTCTCAAAAAAAAAACCTTAAAAAAAAAAAAAAAGATACTCTTAGGCGCACCCAAATTGCCATGGGAACGGTGGTTCAGCCTCTGCACAAGAACCAATCAGAAGGATTCTCCGGCGCAAACCTTGTTGCTCCTGGTCCCCGCTGCCTCTGAGGAGTTGTGGTTCTGGCGGCGGATTTCCGGCCCAAATGACCCCTCGCAGCTTCCGTCGGCCACTAAACCACAACTCCTGGCAGGCGGCGCACGCACGTGCGCAGTACAGGCGCCGGGGCGGCAGCATGGCCGCGCTGCGCTGGGGCCGAGGTGCGGCGGAGCTCAGTAAGGCGCTGCGGTCTTCGGGGCCCCCCAGCACCACGGCCAAAGAAGGTAACGCGTGCTCGAGGCCCGACAGGTTGGGGGGACTTTGCTGCTTCTGCTGTTCCTGCCGCGCGGCTGTGACCTTCGGCTTTCTGCGATCAGGATCTCCCAATCTTTGCCCTTTGCCCCGTGGAGTCCTGGAGAATCAGCGGGCTGGAGATGGATCTGGGCTTCAGGGATAGACCTAACTTTTCTGGGTCCCACCTCCACGAGGGAGTCCACAGGGGTCGTTGACCTTTGACCCTTGGTCAGAAGTCCCCTGACTCCTTGACAACTAATAGTTGTCACTGACTTTAGGACCCCTTTGCTCTTTGACACTGAAATTTTTTTCGTGAAGACCCTGAGGCCCATTTCAACCTCCCTTGTCCCTCCTCAGGCATCCTTGGTGGCTTCTGGGGTTCCAGAAGGAACTCGTCTGCCAGCCCTTGTGAGCAAGAACGCCTGAAAGACTGGGGCCATGTAGAATTGCTGGAGGGTAAGTGGAGGCCAAAGTTCCATCCTCTGCTGGAGTCACCCCTTGAGTTCCCACAGTGACCCCATAAGTAAGGAACAGGCTATTAAGTATATAAAGACAGTTCTGAGGCTCAGAGCATGACCCCCCAGGCCAGCCAGGACAGTGACATAGAGTGGCATTGATCAGACGTCTCACCTGTGTCTTGGGCCTTGTATACTGAGCTGGCTCTGAGCTCTTGTGATCTTCCCACCCCAGAACCCCACTGCAGCTCCTTCTTTTAGGGAGACAGGTGAGGCTCTGAATTAGGCCTAGAGAGGGTGCTCAGGGCCGTGTGTATGTAGATCTGAGATTTGAATTCTGAACTGTCTATCTCCTTTCAGGGTTGACCAAATCTAGCTGATAAGATGTCCTGGGACCTATGGTCAGAGGAAGTTGTGGCATCTTTGTGCTTTCTCTCCGTCTCCAGGCTGGTGTCCAGCATCTTAGTTTCCTTTCCCACCAGGAGGCAGGCAGCCAGGGAGGAGAGGAAACTATAGAAAGAATTTGTTATTACAGCAAAATGCAGAAAAGTCTAACATCCGAGAGCAAAGATAGATGCAGTCACTTTCCACCTTCAACAGCCGTGCTCCCTTTTAGCAAAGCCTAGACTCATCATTTAACCAGAGGGAAGTTCCGACAGTTTAAGTCAAGTCAAATACTCTCGGGGCCGGGGAGTTAGCTCAGTGGTTCCGGCGCCTGTCTTGCAGGCGCAAGGACCTGGGTTCGATTCCCTGGTAACCACATACTATACTGGATGTGGAGACTCATGCCCAGCAGCAACCAGTACCACATACCACAGTGCCGGGCATGGTGGCTCACGCCTGTAATCCCAGCACTCGGGAGGCAGAGGCAGGAGGATTGCTGTGATGTGAGTTTGAGGCTGAGCTCGGGGCCAGCCTGAACCACAAAGTGAGACCCTGTCTCAAAAAACCTAAAAAAACAAACAAACAAACAAAAATACTCTCCAATTTTGTCCTCTCCTGAGCAGAATAAAATCTGGCTCTGTGGGCCACTGACAACACCACCCCACCCCCACCCCCGCTGTAGCCAACACTGCTCTGTTGAGGGAAGGATGACTCAGTCTAGGCCCAGGGCTTTGTACCTACTTCTCCGCTGCTCCCTACAAAAGTAATGTGTTGGGCCGGGATATAGCTCAGTGGTTCTGGCACCACTTGCAAGCGCAAGGGCCTGGGTTCGATCCCTGGTAACCACATAACAATACTGGGCCTGGAGACTCACCCCAGCAGCAATCAGTACCACATACCACAGTGCCGGGCGTGGTGGCTCACGCCTGTCATCCCAGCACTCGGGAGGCAGAGGCAGGAGGATTGCTCTGATGTGAGCTCGAGACTGAGCTCAGGGCCAGCCTGAACTACAAAGGGAGACCCTGTCTCAAAAAACCTAAACAAACAAACAAAATAAAACAAAAGTAATGTGTAACTTCCCAGCCCTCAGCTCAGCTATTAACTCCACTAGAGAAAGCTAGGCCCACATTTGCCTCATTTCCTTTTCCATCCCTTCTATGTTTTTTTTTTTTTTTTGGTTGTTGTTGTTTTTTGAGACAGTGTCTCACTTTGTAGTTCAGGCTGGCCTTGAACTCCTGACACTCTTCCTGTCTCTGCCTCCTGAGTGCTGTGATTACAGGTGTGAGCCACCACGCCCAGCATTGTGGTATGTGATTACCAGGTATTGAACCTGGGACTTGCACTTGCAAGACACCAGAGCCATTGAGCTAAATCCCAGGTCCGAGAAGGGATCTTTATTTTATTTATTTAAATTTTTTTGCAATAGTGGGGATTGAACTCAGGACCTTGCACTTGTGAGGCAGGTGCAGCGTCAGTGGGCTATCTCTCCAGCCTGAGAGGGATCTTTAAAGAGAAGCTCAGTGGTTCAGGCACCTGCCTTGCAAGTGCAAGGTCCTGGGTTCAATCCCTGGTAACCACATATAATACCAGCATGGTGACTCACGCCAACCAGCAATCAGTACCACATAGCACAGTGCCAGGCATGGTGGCTCATGCCTGTAATTCCTGCACTCAGGAGGCAGAGGCAGAAGGATTTCTGTGAGTTCAAGGTTGGCCTGTGCTTTCTTAAAAAAAAAAAAAAAAGAATCTCAAAAGCAGAGTTGTGTATTAATAATTTGATAAAAACATGGTTGGAGCCAGATGGGGTGGTGCACATCCATAATCCCAGCACTGAGGAGGCTGAGACTGATAATCACTGGGGAATTCGAGGTCAACCTAGGCTACATATTGAGACTCTTTTTTTTGAGACAGGGTCTCGCTTTGTGGTTCAGGCTGGCCCCGAGCTCAGCCTCCAACTCACATCACAGCAATCCTCCTGCCTCTGCCTCCCGACTGCTGGGATTACAGGCGTGAGCCACCACGCCCGGCACTGTGGTATGTGGTACTGGTTGCTGCTAGGCGTGAGTCTCCATGCCCAGTATTGTTATGTGGTTACCGGGAATCGAACCTGGGCCCTTGCGCTTGCAAGACAGGCGCCGGAACCACTGAGCTATATCCCCGGCCCCTGAGACCCTATTTAAAAAAAAAAAAATGAGGTGGAGCTCAGTGGCGCCATACCTCCCTGGCAAGCACAAGCCCCTGAGTTCAATTCCCAGTGTCGGAAAGACAAACAAAATAAAAAGTGATTAAAGAACACAGGAGCTGGCTGGCTTGTCTCCTAGGAGCAGCGGCTCAGCACTGGCACTGTAGAACAGCTCAGGAAGGATGCAGAGAAGCTGTGTGAGGATGAAACAGGCAGGGCTGTGATCAGCAAAGACTAGTAGGCAGTTCGGGGTCCGCTGAGTGTTCAGGGAGAAGCAGAGCACGTGCAAAGGCCCTGAGATAGCAGAGTGAAGTGGGCGAGATGGGAGGCACCGAGAGTGAGTGCTGTCATGGAGAGCTGTAGAAGATGCCAAGGGCTTAGCCTGGGAATCTGGAGAGAGAGTTGGTGCTGGGGCGACGTGGGGGAACTGGTGTGAAGAACTGCAGAACTGGTCTGGGGACAGGATGGAGAGGCCCCACGAGGGGGGCGGGGTGAAAGTATGCATTTAAGGCCACCCTCGGAAGACAGACATGGCTTCTGTGTGTTCTGCCTCCCTGGATGTGTGTTCTGGCCCAGAGTGAATCCCCTTCCCCTCTCCTCAGTGCTGGAGGCCCGAGTCCGGCAGCTACAGGCTGAAAGCGTGTCTGAAGTGACAGTGAAGAGAGTGGAGGTGGCTCGAGTCCCTGTTGACACTGAGGGACCTGCAGAGGCCCAGCTAAGGATCAGTGGGGGCTGGGCCAGGCGGCTGGACCAGGACCAGCGGATGCTTCAGGAGCAGCAGAAGTTACTGCAGAAGAAGCTACAGGAAAAGGGTCATTTCCCACTCCCCAGCGTCAGGCTCAAGACCAAGGCCAAGGCCAAAGCCAAGTCCAAGGTCACGGTGGTATCCAAGACCAAGCCCATGACTATGGTGGCACCCAAGGCCAAGCCAATGACCATAGTGACAGCCAAGGCCAAACCCACAGCCATGGCCAAGCTGACCTTCACTGAGCCCCAGCAGGCGAGCAAGCAGCAGGAGAGCAGGAAAGATGGAATGGAGGGAGCAGCAGAGGACCCTTTGCAGGACGGCTGGGAGGAATGGGGTTCCTTCCTGGCACATAGGGCTTCCCCACAGTGCAGCAGCAGCAGCAAGCTGAGCCCAGAGAAACTGAAGCCGGAGCAGCAGAGGCTTCAAGTCTTCTTCGAGTGCTGCCTGGCCACTGAGCATGTGGCCCTCGCCCACCACGTGTTGGTCAAGTACCACAACCATCTGTCCAGGCAAGAGCTGATCACTAAAGCCATGTACAACACTGTCATGCTTGGCTGGGCTCGCAAGGTGAGGGTCCCCGGGGAGAGGATGATACCTGCCCTGTCCCTTGCATTCCAACCCTTGGCTTCTGGCCCCAAAAGTCAAGTCCTTTGGAGTTTTCTGTTTGACTTTTTTGGGTTTTTTTGATACTGGGAATTGAACTCAGGGTCTTGCACTTGCTAGCAGAAGATATGCCACTCAGTTACATTTCCGGCCCTAATTGTTTTGCTTTGTTTTGGGGGGTTTTTTTTAGTGTTTTTGAGACAGGGTCTCGCTTCTGTAGTTCAGGCTGGCCTTGAACTCACTGTGTAGCCCAGGCAAGCCTCGAACTCACAGCAGTCCTCCTGCCTCGGCCTCTGGAGTGCTGGCATGACAGGCAAACCCCATCACAAGTCCTTTACACTCATTACATTGATAATTACGTTAGCCTTTTCAAATATAAGACACATGGAAGTTTTGAAAATAGTTAAAAATGAAAGGAAAGACTCCATTCCCATGGTATTGGGTTTTCTCGCTTGTCCTGTCTAGGCAGCTTTTTTGTGTTTCTGAGACAGGGTCTCACTGTGTAGTTCAGGCTGGCCCTGAGCTCAGCCTCAAACTCACATCACATCTGTCCTGCCTCTGCCTCCCAAGTGCTGGGATTACAGGTGTGAGCCACCACGCCTGGCACTGTGGTATGTGGTAGTGATTGCTGCTGGGTGTGAGTCTCCATGCCCCGTATTGTATGTGGTTAACTGGGGGTCGAACCTGGATCCTTGAACCTGGGTCCTTGCGCTTGCAAGACAGGCGCCAGGAACCACTGAGCTAAATCCCCGGCCCCAGGATATGATTTAATGCATCCTCCTGCCCCCGAGGGACACCTGGCTTCTGGCAGTCGCAGGTGGACCTCTCTGCCTGGTTGGTCCAGTCCCTCACCCCAGCTCAGCGGTTGCAGGGAGCAAAAGTGAGAGAACCTGGATCATCACTGGACCCTCATCCTGGCTTGGTGTCTCCAGGGCTCCTACAAGGAAT
Source organism: Petromus typicus (assembly GCA_004026965.1). Taxonomy (NCBI): domain Eukaryota; kingdom Metazoa; phylum Chordata; class Mammalia; order Rodentia; family Petromuridae; genus Petromus; species Petromus typicus. The sequence goes on along the minus strand of PVIR01003827.1, from coordinate 42,045 downwards.
TGCTGTCTGTGCTGCGCATGATGAAATACGCCAGCCTCACCCCGGACCTGCTTTCCTATGCCTCCATCCTGCAGTGTATGGGGCGGATGAATCATAGTGTCACCAGCATCCAAAGGTAGATGGACACTCACAGTCACCCTTGGGCATAAGGAGCACCTCAAGGCGTGCAGGCGGAGACTTGGGAGGTGGCTGCAAGGTCCCTGGGGGGCTCTGTGCATGCGGACTTCGGAGCACCCCACGGCACATGTGTGCCTTTGCCCCCAAGGTGTCTGGAGCAGATGGCCCAAGATGGTCTGCAAGTGGAACAGCTGTTCTTGGAGGAGACCCTGTCCAAGGAGGAGAGAGCTGTGCTGCTGCAGGCCATCCTCAAGGCCAGGCCTGACTTCCGCATGCCACAGCCCTCACCGCAGGTCAACACCTCAGCGCTGCTTGGTGACGTCTACTCCAAGGTGAGCTGGGCAGAGGTGGTGGCCGGGCACACCACACCCTGGCTCAGCACACACAGGCCACCCTGCCCTCAGGAGTACACTGGCTGCCACCGGCCTGGACTCTTCCTTCCTTGCTTCATACATATTCAAGGAGCCAGAGCCGGACCTTGGCTTTGCGGGGAACAGTAAGAGGTGGCTGCTCTGTAGTTATCACTCTGCCTAGGTCTGGTCTAAAAGGTTCCCTTGCCCCAAAGGAAGCCCCCATCCCCATGAGTAGTCCTCCATCCCTCTCCAGGGCTGGCACTTAAAAGTCCACTTCCGGTGCCTGGATTTGCCTCTCTTAGATGTTTCCTGCCCATAGAACTGACACTGTGTCCCGTGTCTGTCATTTCTCACCAAGCACAGTGTTCCCGAGTTTTGTCCACAGTGTGTTGCGTGTCACAGCCTCGCTTCTATCTTGGCTGAGTAATACTCCAGGCTATGGATGGACCTGGGTCAATTTGGCTTTCTGGCTGTGGACATTTGTACACACACTCTTTATGTGGACCTATGTGGTTCAGGCTACCCTTAATCTCTTAGCAGTCCTCCTGTCTCAGCCTCCTAAGTGCTAGGATTATAGACATGCACCACCATGCTTAAGGGTTTTTTTTTTTTTTTTGCCCTTTTTTTTCCTGAGACAGGGTCTCAATATGCAGTTTAGGCTGGTTTTGAATTCACTTTTGTAGCCCAGGCAGGCCTCGAACTCACAGCAGTCCTCCTGCCTCAGCCTCTCTTGTGCTATTACAGGTGTGTGCCACCATCCCTGGCTCTTGTCCCCTTTTTTTTTTTTTGAGATAGGGTCTTGCTTTGTAGTTCAGGGTGGTCCTGACCTCAGCGTCGAACTTAGCAATCCTCCTGCCTCTTCCTCCCAAGTGCTGGGATCACAGACATGAGTCACCACACCTGGCACTGTGATATGTGGTACTGATTGCTGGTGGGCACGAGTCTCCACACCTAGCATTGTTGTATGTGATTGTAACCCGGGACCTTGCGCTTGCAAGGTAGGTGCCAGAACCACCGAGCTAAATCCCCTGCCCTCTTGTCCCTATTTTTAACTTGTCCACTTTTGGAAAGTTACACATCCACATTACCCCAGGTCTACAAAGAAAGCAGCTGGCGTACAGGGACACAGAGAACCACATCCCCTGACTCTGACCCTGTGGGCAGCAAACCAGAGTCGCTGGCAGGAGGCAGGGCTGTAACTGCATGGGCAGGCAGGTGGCACCTCTGTGCTCAACTCCTGCTGTGCACACAGGATGGCCCCGTGTCCTACCCGAGGCTGCACCTCCCCCTGAAGACACTGCAGGCCATGTTCCAGCAGCAGCTGAGCGTGGAGCTGGCCAGCAAGGTCCTTGTTGAGTCTGTGGAAAAGGTCTTGTCACCGAGCCAGGAAATCCTTGAGGCGGTAAGAGTGGGCTCTGCATACTGGGTCCCGTGTGGTCCAAACAAGACACTGTGCCCATGGGTCTGTGCACGTGTGTGACCAGCCCTTCTCCTGTCCCCTGCAGCGGAAGACTCTGGAGACCCTGCGTTCGACGTGGGAAGCCGAGCTACGCAGCCGGCTGCAGGTGGCCAAGGCTGAACTGGCAGAGAGCACGTGCCAGGGGCGGCCTACACTCTACCCCTTTCTGTGTGTGCTCCCTGAAGACGAGATGGTCCACATGCTCCTCCAGGTGGCTCCGTGTCTGAGGGTAGGGGTGGGGCAGGACTGGCAGTGGGCAGCTGCTAATGCCATGGCCTGTGCCCCCAGTTCCTGCACACGCTTCCTGCCCAGGGCGAGCCGTTCGTGCACACAGTGCATCGGCTGGCCATGCAGACCTTCCAGCGATTCATCTTGCGGCAGAGGGAGCACCGCGGCCAGCTGCAGGCGCTGGAGCAGCGGTATACGCAGTACCTGCAGCTGCTGGCCTCCGACACTCAGGTGCAGCTCGCCTCCCACCCCTCCTTGCCCTCTCTAGAGCAGGCACAGAGGCCTCAGGACTGTCCCCAGGCATGAATGGGTGCCTAGGCCAGTGTCCTGACCTGCTGCCTCCACAGGTGGCGGAACCCTGCCTGCCGCGGCAGTACTGGGAGACGCTGGGGCCACCCGACCCTGTGATGCTGCAGGTCTGGCCCATGATGGAGCTCCTGTCGCTGGGCAAGCTGCTCTTGGAGATCCTGGTGCAGTCCGTGCAGCTGCCTCCCAGCCTGGCCCTGCCCCAGAGCTCCTCCCAGCCGGTCCCCGTGCTGTACCATGTGTACACTTTCCGCGGTGTACGCCAGGTGCGTGGGGCCGGGGCCCTCCCTGACCCTGGAGTTGCAGGGCTTGAGGACCCTGTGGTCGGGGGTCCCCAGCTGTCCCCAGGTGCTGCTTCTGCGTCTCATTCTCAGCTGGCACCTGTTGGGGACCTCATGGGCTTGAGTCTGATTGCCTGGCTGTCTCACCCACCTAGATCGGCATCCTGAGGCCACACCCAGTCTTCATTAGGCTGCTGGAGGATGCCAGGGAGCCCACGCTGCACTTTGAGGCAACCGACATGCCCATGCTGTGTCCCCCGCTGCCCTGGACCTCAGCGCAGTCTGGGGGCTACCTGCTGAACCCCACCAAGGTGATGCGCTCTGTGGACGGCTCGCTGCAGCACCAGCACCTGCTGGAGAGCTGTCCTCCCGCAGAGCTGCATGGCGCCCTGGACACCCTCACGCAGCTGGGCAACTGTGCCTGGCGGGTCAACGGGCGTGTGCTGGACCTGGTGCTGGACGTCTTCCTTGACAAGGGCTGTGCCCGACTGGGCGTCCCGCCGCCTGCCTCTGAGGCTCCACGCCCATCCCTGGACCACTTGCCCCCTAATGCTCCTCCACATCTCAAGGCTGAGCTGCGACAGGAGGTGGCCCGCTGCCAGAAGATGGCCCGGGAGATGCACAGCCTGCGGCAGGAGGCCCTGTACCGCCTGTCACTGGCCCAGCACCTGCGGCACCACATCTTCTGGCTGCCACACAACATGGATTTCCGTGGCCGCACCTACCCCTGTCCGCCCCACTTCAATCACCTGGGCAGCGACCTGGCACGCGCCCTACTGGAGTTTGCCCAGGGCCGCCCACTTGGCCCCCATGGCCTCGACTGGCTCAAGATCCACCTAGTCAACCTCACTGGGTTCAAAAAGCGCGAGCCCCTCCATGCCCGCCTGGCCTTTGCCAACACTGTGATGGACGACATCCTGGACTCGGCTGACCAGCCCATGACGGTGCGCTGGGCTCCCACTCCTGTCTGTCTCCCCCTTGCCCTCCTGTCCCTCGGGGCCCCTTGTCCACCCATGCTGTCTTCCTGCTCTGTGCCCAGAGGTACACATCCAGCCCATCCTCCGTTCCCCATGTTCCCTAAGCCGCCCCAGCCCATTCCTGGCTTTGCCTGCCCCCCCTGCAGGGCCGGAAGTGGTGGATGGACGCCGAGGACCCGTGGCAGACACTGGCCTGCTGCATGGAGGTGGCCCAGGCCGTGCGGGCTCCAGACCCTACTGCCTACGTCTCCCACCTGCCGGTTCACCAGGTGGGCTCTGGGCGACCGTGCTGTGGGCTCCCTGCTTGTAGTCTGGGTACGGGAGGTCAGGCTCTGGGGTCACTCACAGTTGTGTGTGTCCTCCAGTCCCCTGAGGGAAGAGGACAGATGTGGCTGATGGGGAGTGCTGGGCTCACGGCTGCTCCCCCACAGGATGGCTCCTGCAATGGCCTGCAGCATTATGCCGCCTTGGGCCGAGACAGTGTGGGCGCTGCCTCTGTCAACTTGGTGTCCTCAGATAAGCCACAGGATGTGTACAGCAGGGTGGCTGCACAGGTGGGCCCTGACCCCACATACTTAGCCTGTCACAGCCCAGAACTGGACCCTGGGTCGGGCGGGACCCCCCCTCCAACAGTACTGACCACCTGTCACTGCCACCGCGGCAGGTGGAGGTGTTCCGCACGCAGGATGCGCAGCAGGGCCTGAAGGTGGCCCAGGTGCTGGAGGGCTTCATCAGCCGCAAGGTGGTGAAGCAGACGGTCATGACCGTGGTCTACGGGGTCACCCTCTATGGCGGGCGCCTGCAGATTGAGAAGCGCCTCCGTGAGCTCAGCGACTTCCCACAGGTGTGTGGCTAGCCTACCCTGCTCTGTCCTGTCAGCGTCCTGGCTTCCTTTCCTCATCTAAAAGTTGCAGAGCACCTTCACTTTAGGGTGGATGGTCCTGTGGGCTCCCTTTTCAGAAAGGGGGTCTCATGCTCATGGGCCCCTGCTTTGGGACCGGCTGGGGGCCCTGGCCAGTGCTCCAGGATGAGTATGGGAGGCACAGGTGTGCACACCACCCTGTCCCCAGGTCTTCGTGTGGGAGGCCTCCCAGTACCTGGTGCACTTGGTCTTCAAGAGCCTCCAGGAGATGTTCTGTGGCACCCGGACCATCCAGGTATGTCTCTGTGACCTGTCTGCCCTGCCCTGCCCTGTCCTGGCCCCATGGGGACAGACTGAGCTGGCACCTGTGTCCTGCAGCACTGGTTGACGGAGAGCGCCCGCTTAATCGCCCAGGCGGGCTCAGCCGTGGAGTGGGTCACACCTCTGGGCATCCCCATTATCCAGCCCTACCACCAGGAGTCCAAGCTGGTGGTATGTGAACCTCTGCACCCCCTCTTACTCCCGCCTCCGGCTGTGCCTCGTACAAAGCTCACAGTCCCACTGCACCCCACCTGCAGATCCGAGGCGGCCTCCAGAGCATCACCTGGAGCACCTCCGTGGATGCCAGCCAGTGAGTGGGGACCTCAGGCTGGAGGGCGGCGGGAGGGAGCTCTGGGACCAGCCTGCTCAGCCCCGGACCTGGCTGGCCACTTCCCCAGGAAGCCCAACGTGATGAAGCAGAAGAATGGCTTCCCCCCCAACTTCATCCACTCGCTGGACTCCTGCCACATGATGCTCACAGCCCTGCACTGTTACAGGTAGGCACTGTGGTCCTTGTGCCACCATGGCACACAGGCCCCTGCTGGCTGCGCTGATCACAGGGTCAGGCTAGGGTGGGCTCTGCACCTGGAAGTCTGTGGGGAGTGGCTGTGTGTGCAAAGGCCCAAAGCCAGCAATGTGTGGGCTCTGAACAGGAAGGGGACACTTGAGGTGTCCACACCACGAGGCCCCTGTGGCCAAGGCGGGAGGAGGAAAGCCATTCTGGGTTTGTGCCCTGTGCTCAGCCAAAGGCAGCAGCCGGTGTGGACAGTCCTTCCACAAATGTCCGTGGGGCTGTGTGTACTACCTGCATGGTGCTGTCCCCCATCTCCTTGGAGACCTGGCAGGCGGGGCTGTGGGGGGCACTTCCCCCCTCCTTGACCCTTTTCCTCCTAGAAAATCGGAGGGCGGGGTGTTACAGGGGCCAGGCGTGGTGCCCCTTTCATGGGTGACCCTCCCTGCCGCAGGAAGGGCTTAACCTTCGTCTCTGTCCATGACTGCTTCTGGACACACGCATGTGACATCCCTACCATGAATCAGGTGGGTCCGTCCCCACCCCACTCCCCCTGCTGCGCAGGCTCCACCTAACCCGGGTTTCCACGGCTTCGCAGGTGTGCCGGGAGCAGTTCGTGAGGCTGCACAGCCAGCCCATCCTGGAGGACCTGTCTGCCTTCCTCGTCAGGCGCTTCTGTCCTACAGACAGGTGAGGAGCTGCCCCGTGCCCAACCCGGCCCTGGCCCCAGCCCCAGCCCTCCCTGCCTGGCCTCATCCCCTGCACTCCTCCAGCACCCAGCCCAGGAAACAGGACAGCAAGACCTCCAAGCTGCTGGAGATGCTGCAGTCTGTGCCACAAAAAGGTATGGGCAGAAAGGTCGCTGCGTAAGCACAGGCGGCAGGCCCTGTGCCATGGCTGCTCACCGGTCTGTCCCTCCACAGGGGACTTCGACCTGGAGCAAGTGAAGGACTCCATCTATTTCTTCAGCTGACGCAGGCACTGCCCACTGTCTCCAGTGCCTCATGCACAGTGTAAATAAATTCGTCTGTCGCCACCCACGGAGCCGCTTTGTGCTGGGGACGAGCGCCCTCGCTGAGCAGTGAGAGGCGGTGTGGGCGCCAGTGCTGTCGTTTATTGCGCGGAATGGGGGCGAAGGTTAATGGGACATGGGGCCGCGGTGGGCGCTGCTGCCTCGGCTGTCAGTACATTCAACGCGACGGCGGGGACCCGGCCTCGCCCCCACGCCCGCCCGCGCGGCCAGGTTGCCCACCCCTGGTGCCGGTGCTGAAGGACAGGGCAGTCGCGGCGGGGCGCGGGACGGGGACCGAGCCGGTTATTGCATGAGCGCGGTGGGGACAGCGGGAAGCCGGCGGGCACCTACCAGGGCAGTCGGGCGGGCTCCGCAGCCATCTCCTCGCGGCCAGGGGCCGGCCCCGTCCCCGCTTCCAGTCGGGACTGAGGCACCGAGGTGAAGGGAGCCCCTCGCTCGGGCGCGGCTGCCGCCAGGGCGGGACAATGGGAATGGGCGCGGACGATGGGGGACAGCCGGGCCGAGGGTGCCCGCCGCCCGTCCGATGCGACTATCTGTGTCCCTCTATGGCTTCTGCGCGGCGGGCGGGGAGGGCATGGCTTTGGTCTGGATGAGGCCCCGCCCGGCCGGCGGCCCGCGGGGCGGCGCTCAAGGGTCACAAGTTGGACGAGAGGCGAGAGCGCGCGGAGTCCAGCGGATCGAGGCCGCCGGGGGCACTGGGCGAGGCCGAGTCCCTGCGGTCCGGGCTGGGGGCCGCGGCGCGTGTGGCAGGTGCAGGCCCCAGACGCGGCGTGGAGCTGCTGGCCGGGCGCGCCGAGCTAGTGGGCCCCGGGCCAGGCGTGCCGTGGGGCAGCGATGGCTGCGAGGCCGACAGCGGGCGCGACGCGCGGCTCAGGCGACGCGCAGGCAGCGTGGGCCCTGCGCGTGGGCCTGCGGGGGAGCCGGGCGTGCCGCCATAGGGCAAGGTCCGCGGCGCCCGGGGGCTGGCGGGTGCACCTGGGGGGCTGGCAGCTGGCGCCGTCCCAGGTGAAGAGGCCGCAGCAGCGACCGGCGCGTTCCCAGGGGGCACACGGCGCACGAGGCGTGGTGAACCCAGCGCCAGGGGCCCCACCAGCGGCCGTGCCACCTGAGGGCAGAAGCTCATGGCCACCGCCTGCTGCAGCGTGGCAATGGCTGAGGTGACCTGTGGCGGTGGCGGCGGGGGGAAGAGGCCCACGCGCTGGCCCAGCTCTGCCTGCTGCACCATCTCACGGTCGTACTTGACGATCTCCTGGATGATCGCGTTCTCCTGGTTGTTGAACACGCCTGAGCTCAGGTCGTGCTGCACCTTATGCAGCAAGATGGAGTTCTTCTTGCCTGTGGACGGGAAGGATGGCGTGAGCTGCAGGAGCATCACCTGCCTGAGCACCCACTGCGGTGAGCGCTGACTGTGTACGCCTATCACACAGGCGCCTGGTGTACAAGTACCGCATGCGCAGACTGCTGTGCAGGACGAGCACTGTTGGGCAGCTGCTTGCTGTGTACAGCAAGCACTCATGGGACGTCTGACACAGCAAGCTCACATGCAGGGCTGTGCAGAGGCGCAGCCCACTGTGTACAGGCTGCTGGACTGCTGTGTGGAACAGGTATCAATGCCTGCTTCCTCCAGGCAGCAGCTTGCCGTGTGTGTAGTAATCACAAAGAGGCTCTGTTGCATACAGAAAGCAACTGCTCAGCACATGTGGGATGCCTCAGCACACAGAGGACCTGCACACACACACACACAAACACCTGCTGCATGCCACGCTGCCAGGAACCAGGGCACCAACTGCATATGGCAGGTACAGCCCAACCACCCCCTCAGGCGGGCTGAGCACCTGTGGTGGAGAGCAGACCACTGGGTGCCTGCCCTCCAACCCAGGAGAGTGTGCTGAGCACTCACAGGGCCCGGGGAGCCTCTGGAAGGCCATACACACCCAACATGTGACCACTGAAAATGCAAATCCAAACAGCCTCTATCTCCCCGACCTTCCTAGAGCCCTCCGTGGCTCCCTAGCGCCCCTGCTTTACTGTCCGAACACTCCCTCCACAGCTCACTCTTGTTTGCTGTTTTGAGGCAGTATTTCGTAGTCCAGGCTGGCCTTGAACGCACTCCTGCCTCAGCCTTCCAAGTACTGACATTACAGGCGTGCATCACTACATTTGGCTACGCCGGGGCCTTGGGATACGCTGTGTGTGCTGCACAAATGTACCACCTTTTCCTTCTGGCACACCTGTGAGCCTGGTGCCGTCCTCTCCTGCCTGGCACACACCAGGCCTGGATGATGACCCCTCCTGGCACCCCCCCACCATTGCCCTCACTGCAAGTGCTCAGCAAACATTCAGCAAATGAGTAGAGACTGCACACAACCTTGGGCGCCCCTGCTTCTCTCCCGTGTGAGGAGTGGGTACCAGGCCGGGGCATGCACCCAGCTCCCGTGTCTTTGGCCAGCTCACCGATGCGGTCCAGGCGGTCGATGGCCACCGTCTCAAAGGCGCGCCGCATCATGGGATATTCCTCCAGCACCTCGTTGAAGTTGTCCACGCTGAGCGAGTAGAGGCGGCAGTAGGTGTCAGCGCGCACACTGGCCGTGCGCCGGCCCCGAGTGAGCAGACAGATCTCTGTCGACAAGCAGAAGTGGCTTAGGCCCGTCCTGTGCCAGCCCCGCCTGCCACCACAGTGGCTCCTGAGGCCTGAGTCCCGCCCGGCTGCTCACCCCCGAAGTAGGAGCCGTCAGACAGCTTCATTTCCTTGTTGCCCTTGGTGAGCACGCTGACCACTCCATGCTGGATGAAGTACATCTTCTTGCCGATGGTCCCCTCGCGGATGATATAGTCACCTGGCTGGAAGACCTCAAACTTGAGCTTGGTCAGCATGGCCGTGACGAAGTTGGGGTCAGCGTTGGCAAAGAGAGGCATGGAGGCCACCAGCTTGCGGCAGTTGAAGTTGACAATCTCCTACAGGGTGGGGCAGGACATGGCTGTCACCCTGCCTAGACGGGGAGTAGTGGGTGTCTCAGACCCTGCCCGGGGCCGGTGCTGTGGCTTGGCAGCTAGCATTGGCTTTACAGGCCAAGGCTAGAGGTTTTGCCAGCAAGCACAAGCGTAAGACAGCAGCGTAAGGCCCCTACTTTAGCCCCATATAGGGGCCTGACTAGAGTGACTGGACAAGAAACGCCAACAGGGAGAACTGAAAAGGAAGAACGTAAACTGCTAGCAGATAACATGACAAGCTGGAAAGCCCAAGAGTCAAGGAAGGGCCAAGTGTGGTTGCACACGCCTGTCATCCCAACACTTGGGAGGCTGAGGCAGGAGGATTTCAAGTTTGAGACCAGCTTGGGCAACACAGTGAGTTCAAGGTCAATGAGACACTGTCTAGCAAAATAGAACTGGGGATAGAGCTGGCCCCGAGTTCCATCCTTAGTACTGGGGGGAAAAAAAAGATGCGGTTTGTTTATTTTTAAAACTCTGAAGCTAGTCAAGGTCTAGCAATGAGACACTGTCTCAAAGAACTAGAAAAAAAAAAAAAAAGAATGAAGGACCTTGCAAAAGTTGAGATAGTTGTTCTGGGCAAGGTAACCTCTCTGGGTGCCCACACCCTGTCTTTGATGTGGGTGGGTTACCAGGAAATTGACCAGGGGTCCAGCTATACCTTTGTAATGCCAGTCTGTAAAATATGTTTCAACAAAAAGACAATCTCACGTTAACAAAATAAACAATATTATCCACAAAAAAGCACTTTGGAGAAAGCTCAGGATGAGAAGAGGAGTTTACATGGACAGAGAGAGCCCTGGGGAGGGATCAGCACCACTTTTACCAGCGTAGCCAGAGCTGCAAGACCAACCTTCGAAATTCCAGCACTCTGGGAGGCTGAGGCAGGAGGATTTCAAGTTCAAGCCCACCTTAGGTAATGTAGTAACATAGTGAGACCTTGTCCCTTAGTGCAAAATAGATCTGGGGATAGAGCTGGCCCTGAGTTCCATACTTAGTACTAGAGGGGAAAAAAAGATGAGGTTTGTTTATTTTTAAAACTCTGAAGCTAGTCAAGGTCATTTAGAAGAACAAGTTGGCAAAACCCAGCAGGAACAAGATGAAAACTGAGCATAGGGAGGCAGGATCTGGGACCTGTGACTCACTGCTGGGTTGGCGCTGCAGAGGGAGGGGGTCAGGCACAAGGCTGTCATGTGACTGTGGTGAGTGCTTTCCTAGCATGCATGAAACCCTGGGGTCCAATCTAGCACTAAAGGCCAGGGATATAGCTCAGTAGCGCTGCACCTGCCTGGCGAGTGCAAGATCCTGAGATTGATTCCTAGTACTGAAGGGGAAAATAAAATGTGCAAGATGGGGTAGATGGTGCACATTTGTCATCCCAGCACTCTGTAAGGCTGAGGCAGGAGGATCTCAAGTTTAAGTTCAGTCTGGTAAACCTAGTGATTTATCCAGCTTGGTCTCAAAAACTAAAAATGAGCCTGGGCTGGAGCTGAGTGCAGAGGCTTTGGTTCAGTCCTCACTATTAGAAAAAAAAAAAAGGGTCCAGAAACAGACCCCCACTGACCGGACTTTAGCAGAAGGTAAAAGAGACTCCTCATGTGAGTCACGGATGGCAGGATGGACTTGAACCTCTGTCACACCGTGAACCGGGAAAACCCAGAGGCCAGAGATCAAAGGGTCAAGATAGAAAGCACCAGAAGAAAACAGGAATGAGTTTCTCAGTGAGCTGGGTGGCTGCAGTAGGTACATATTGTGTACTTGCAGAATACAGCAAACCGGAATCAGGAACCTACACAGAGCAAGTTTATGTGAAGTGCTTGGAGTATACCAAAAGCAGGTATCAAACACTGACTTTCTATAGAAAGCAAATAAGTTATGCCTCCTGCATGAGTTAGGCCTTTATGTAGCACCTACTGTGTACAGCAAGTATACCTGGGGCATTCATTAGACACAGTGTTAAAATGTCTGGGCAGAGGGCTGGGAATTTAGCTCAGTGGTTCTGGCAGCTGCCTTGCAAGCACAAGGTCATGAGTTCAATCCGCAGTACAAAAACAAAACAAAACAAAAGCACCACACACAAACAGAAATCTGAGCCGGAGTTGGGCAGATGCCCGTCACTGCAGCTATCCTGGAGGCTGAGGCAGGAGGATCACACTCAGACAGTATATCCAAATAAAATTAAAAAGGGTCTTGGGTATAGCTCAGTGTTCCCTGTATTCAACCCCTAATACAAATAAAAAGACCAAAACAGCTATAAGCAAAGATAAAAGACAAGTGGACATCACAAAGGGTCAATGTGCTCCATATATAAAGAATTTCTAAAACCAGAAAAGCCAGAACCGCGTGTGAATGGTCACACCCATCACATACCCATCATCCCAGAACTCTGGGATCACAAGTTCAAACCCAGCCTTTGCAGCTTAGCAAATTTAGTGAGACTCTGATGCAAAATAAAATAATAAAATGCACTGGAGATGTAGCTCAGTCCAAAGACCCTAGGTTCCAGGGTCTGTGGAGAAAGAGTTTACAGAAAGCAAAATGCAAATGAGATGAACCCTGCTATTATGATCAGGCATGATCAGTCACTGCAAGTGAGTGACACTGTTCATCAGGACACAGGTGTCCTTGCTGGGCCGTACAGGCAGAGTCGGGACAACCCAGGATGCCAGCCCTGGCCTTGTACCTCGCCGTGGGGGATGGCACCCAGGGCTTTCTCACTGAGCTACAATCTCAAGCCTTTTTAATTTTGTATTTTCAGACAGTCTAGCTAATTCACCAAGTTGTCCACCATGGGCTGGAACTTATGACCCTCCTGCTTCAGCCTCCCAGCGTCCTGGGATGACAAGCATGGGCCACCGTGCCCTGCTCAAAGCAGTGAATTTCATGCATTTTGTGGTCTGTGAGTTCTCACGCTACACATGAAAGAATGAATGAAAGTAACAACGGGAACGTCACGGAGTGGAAACTTTCCAATCTTGATAACCATGGTGTGCTCCCTCCGGGCCTCAAGGGGCCCCTGCCCTGGATGTGGCCTCCACCTGGGGCCCTGGGACACTGTCACCTCCCAGCCTGTGCCCAGCCTGTCCCTGTCCCATAGCTGTCCTTCCCTTGGGGGGCTCCGTGACTGAGCAGGGTGTCCTGGGTGTGGGGGCCCTCGGGGCTCCCGGGCGCCTGTTGGCCTCACCTCCCGCAGTGGCCCATTCAGCTCGCCCAGGATGCTATCCTCATCGAACATCTTGCCCTGGTAGCGGTGCTCGTAGTAGTCATGGATCTTCTGGCGGAAGTCGGCGGGCAGCTTGTGGAAGGACATGTACTGCTCCACTTGCTTATACTGTGGCGGGGAAGGAGGAAGAGGAGAGGGTTGGGCCGCCCTCCAGGTGGCTGCCAGACCCCCCAACAACACCAAGTAGGTCTTCTTGTGTCTCAACCAGAGCTGAGATTAAATAATAACTGGTCAGTTTAATGAATGCTTACTATTCTGAATGGTCAATATTAAATAATTATTTTATCAGCCATGGTGGCACATGCCTATGACCCCAGCACTTAGGAAGCTGAGGCAGGAGCATCTCTGGGAGTCTGAGACCAGCCTGGGCGACATAGTGACTTTAAGGCCATTCTGCACTGTATAGCAAGACCCTGTCTCAAAAACCAAACATAAATAAGTAAGTATTTTGCTGGATGTAGTGGCCCACCCTTCTAATCCCAGCACCTGGAAGGCTGAGGGAAAAGGATCACTATGAGTACAAGGCCAGCTGACTATAGGAGGAGATACTGTCTCAAAAACAAACAAACAAAACCCAGGAACAAGGCTGGCTTTGGACTTGGGCAATCCGCCTACCTCAACCTCCCAAGTGCTGGGATTATAAAGTGTGTTTCACCACACCCAGCTAAAAAAATTCTCCTTTTGGGGGAAGGGGGTCCTGGAGGGTGAACCCATGGTCTCTGAGACAACGTCTTTCTACATTTGTAAGTTTCCCTGGCTGGGCTAAGGTTTACAGTCCTCCTGTCTCACACTCTCAGAGTACAGGGACTGCAGGCATGCACATGCACACCAGGCCCTAAATAATAACTCTAAAATAATATTCAATGAACTCCGGGGGCTGCCGGATGAGAGTCAAGCAAAGTTGAATATCAAATGACACAACATAAATGCATAGTTATGAATATATCGCATGCCATCTGGGGATATATTTGTACTAAGGAAATGCATTTATTGTTTATATAAAATTTAAATTTCACCTGTCATCCCAGCACTCTAGGAGACTGAGGCAGGAGGATCCCAAGTTCAATCCCAGCCTGGGCAACTTAATGACTTAGTGAGACTCTGTCTCAAAATGAAAAATAAAAAGGGCTGGGGATGTACCTCATTGTGAAGGGCCTGAGTTCCATCCCCATAACCTTTAGAACAACACAAATCACATTTAACTGAGCATGCTGAATCCTGTCCAGCTCCGTATGCGGCCCCCTCCCCGACCTCTCTCCAGAACCTTCCAAGAAGGCCAGGGTTGGGTGCCAGGCCCTGCTGTCTCCAGGACGGTGTCCCCCAGTGCCCCAGCCCCATTTCCGGCCAGCCCCCCCCCTCCCCCGCCACAGCTGCCCTGAGCTCAGCAGAACCCGTGACGGCGGGTGGGTGGCGGCACCAGCTCATGTTTGGGTGCGAGGCTCGCAGCTTCCGGACAGCGGGATGCCTGGCATGGGGCCCAGCTTACCCGGCCTCCCTGGCTGGCACTGCTGGGGGCATTGTGGCTGTTAGCCAGGGCTGGCCCATGGGGCAGGAGAGACAGTGTGGCACTGGGAGGGGCCAGGTGGCCTCTCAGCCTTGAAGGGAAACTGAGGGACGCAGGAGAGAATGACTGTGCACAGTACTGAAGACCAACTCTGTGGTCCTTCTCCTGGGCCAGAGGCCAGACGGGAGCCCTACTGCCTTGCTGGCCTGAGGCTTGCCCTGTGCTCTCTGGGGCCGTGTCCCTGACACCTGGCCTGACCCTGAGCTCCTCAGTTCCGACACTAATCACAGCCCAGGAGCTGCAGGCCTCACCCACCACACACCCTGCCAGCCCTCTTCCTGCCTCAGGCTCCCTGGGAAGAGCTTCCCCCACCTTCTCTTGGTACTGGCGCCGGGAGGAGTCCAGTGACTGGATGAGGGCGGTGGCGTGGCCGATGAACATGGCGTAGCAGGTGGCGCCCACGATCATGCTGAGCATGGTGAGCCAGATGTCCGTCATGCTCTCGGGCGCGTGCTTCCCGTACCCGATGCACAGCATGTGGCTCATGGCCTTGAAGAGCGCGAAGGAGTAGAGCTCGCTCCATGAGTGGTTCTGCAAGCGGGGCAGGCGGTTGGCGCGCGCCACCCTGAGAGTGCCCACCCCCGGCACTCGGTGGGGAGCACCCCGCGACCAGAGGTGACCGAGAGGGACAGACCCAGGCCGCAGACATGTGCCCACGTCTCCGTCATGGCAAGACAGTGCTGGGCTGGTCTGAGGGCACTTTCTACTTCCCTCCAGGGAAAGTTAATCTGGCCAGAGCCGCTACAGGGCCGGGAGGCTGTGCTAAGTCAGGGGCACCAGGGACAGGTCAGTTGGGGTGCTAGAATCGAACTGAGGGCAAAGAGGGCAAAGGTCTTGTGCCTGGCTGTCCTTGGCTGACCCGGCTGGGGAGGGGGCAGGGGACATCCAGGAAACCAAACTGCTTGTGCAGGCAGCTGCCAGACAATGGGCTCCTCAGCCCGGGCAGCTGTGCCAGGCGCCAGGGAGGGGCTGCTGATACCATCCACGCTGGGCTGCTCTACCGCCTGCCACACACGCCAGGCCCCACGTGTGCCTGTGGCTCCCGGGCAGTAGAGTGTCACCCAGCACCTGCTGGCTTTCTGATCTGTCTTCAGACCTATCTCACTACGTGGTGCAGGTTGGTCTCTGACTCACCACACCTGGCCCCAGGTGCTTTTTTTTTTTTTTTTTTTTTTAGGTGTTTGGAGACAGGGTCTCGCTTTGTGGTTCAGGCTGGCCCTGAGCTCAGCCTCAAACTCACATCACAATCCTCCTGCCTCTGCCTCCCGAGTGCTGGGATTACAGGCGTGAGCCACCACGCCGGACACTGTGGTATGTGGTACTAGTTGCTGCTGGGTGTGAGTCTCCACACCCAGTATTGTTATGTGGTTACCGGGGAGAATCGAACCCGGGTCCTTGTGCTTGCGAGACAGGCGCCGGAACCACTGAGCTAACTCCCTGGCCCCCCAGGTGCTCTTTTTAACAGCCACAATCAGGCCAGAAAACAAGTGGTACTGTCATATTATTTATTTATTTATATATATTTTTTGAGACAGGGTCTCGCTTTGTGGTTCAGGCTGGCCCTGAGCTCAGCCTCCAACTCACATCACAGCAATCTTCCTGCCTCTACCTCCCGAGTGCTGGGATGACAGGCGTGAGCCACCACGCCCGGCACTGTGGTATGTGGTACTGGTTGCTGCTGGGCGTGAGTCTCCAAGCCCCATTTTGTATGTGGTTACCGGGGATCGAACCTGGGTCCTTGTGCTTGCAAGACAGGCAACGCAACCACTGAGCTAAATCCCCGGCCCATGTCATATTATTTCTTATGGCCCATAAAACTACTTTCCCAAACGAGGAGCATTTTTCTTTAAAAAAATTTTGTGTAAATTGGGCATGCCTTCCATCCAGGCACTCTGGGAAGCTGAGACAGGAGGATCTCAAATTTGTGTCCAGCAAGCTTGAACAATTTAGCACCTGAGCAAAAAGCTGTATTAAAATTTTAAAAAAGACAAAAGGAAAAAAGGGGCTGGGACTGTAGCTCAGTGTGAAGGCTCTGGGTTCCTCAGACAGAGGAGAGAGTAAGCTGCAAAACAACGCGGGGCCTATCTTGGGGTGACTGGGATCCCCACAGTGGCCCTGGAATGATTGGAGCTGAGCCGCTGTGGATGCCAGGGCTGAGGGATGTGGGGCCCAGCAGTCAGCAGCGGCCTGAGGTGCCGGGCCGCAGGCGGCGCTCACCACCATGTTGTTGATGGAGACCCAGCAGTCTCTGGGGAAGTCCTGCAGCATGGGTACCAGGAACTGCAGGCAGCCGTCCCAGTGGCACAGCAGCAGCATCATGCTGATGAGGTTGCAGATGCGCATGACCGCGCTCGCCAGGTCATAGGTCATGTGGAAGATCTGGGGGGAGCAGGCCCACATGAGGACAGCAGGTACCCGGACACTACTGTGACCCCCAGCTCTGCGAGGGCCCAGCCAGCGGGAAGCCCCACTGCAGAGTCAGGGAAATGCCCACCCTTGTCCTGGGACCTCTGCCCCATGCCAGTGTCTCCTCAGCCTGAATGTCCCCAGGGGCCACAGCGCAGAAATCAAGGGAGGAAGGAAGTCCAGACTGGGAGGTCAGAGCTGGCTTTGTCTCTGAGCCTCAGTTTCCCTCCGGCATCGGGAGGTGGATTCCTCCTCTTACAGAGCTCCACCACCCGGCTCTCCCCAAGACCAGGTCCTGCTCCAAGGGCCCCACCCTCCTCTGGAATCCCATGCAGGACCCCCACGTCGCTCCCTTGTCTCCCCTGCACCCTTATACCCGCTTCATCAACCTTTGGATAATTCACCCCTGCCTCTTCCTAAGCCAGACGCGACAATGACTCATCTGCCTGTACCCAGTTAAAGGATTGCAGCTCCGCTCAGTGACTCCATCGCCACCCACCCGGCTCTCTCGGTGTCCCCACAGCCCAGCAGCCCGTACCCCAGCCCATGTCCCATTCCTGTAGGCTGTTATGCCCAGGCCCTCATGCCCCACCCCACTCATGCTTCTGCCCCGCCTGAATCCGGGCTCTCAAGGGTCCTACATCCCCGCGTGGACCCGCCCACGCCCCACCCGAGCACTGACTCCGCCCCAGTCTTTGCTCCACCCACCCTTGACCCCACCCACAGGCTGAGGCCCCGCCCTCACCTCTTCCCATTGGTGGATGTAGCGGATGAGCCGCGACAGGCGCAGCAGCCTGAGCAGGCTGAGGATCTTGGTGAAGCGCACTATGCGCAGGGCGCGCGCGGTCTTGTAGACTTCGGAGTCGATGCCCTTTTCCACAATGAGGAAGATGTAGTCCACCGGGATGGAGGACACGAAGTCCACCACAAACCAAGTGCGCAGGTACTTCTTCTTGATCTTCTCGGGGTCCAGGATGATTTCCGTGTTGTCTTCAATCACGATGCCCGTGCGGAAGTTGAGCACCAGGTCCATGAGGAAGAAGGTGTCCGAGACCACGTTGAACACGATCCAAGGCGCTGTGGTCTCGTCCTTGAAGAAGGTGATGCCCACGGGGATGATGATGAGGTTCCCCACCATGAACAGCAGCATGGTGAAGTCCCAGTAGAACCTGCGGGACGCCAGGCCATTCACACTCCTCCCAGCACGAAGCCCCGGCTCCAGACAGCCCTGTCCCTCCCTTCTGGCCACAGCGTGCGCGGGGGGCGGGGGGGACCTAACGGACCCCAGGAACTAGCTCACAACCAACCAGAAAGGGTCAGCGTGCTTGGCACAAGGCTGGAGTCAACAAATAGTAGGAGTAAGGGAAAGAAAAAAAGTTGGAAGGTAATAAGGAAAAAATGGAAATAAATCTTATGTATATGGAAAGGGGGCTGAAGGGAGGGCAGGGGAATGGGGAAAAATAAGAATCAAGATGTATCATGTACAGGTACAAGTTCTTAGTGATGAAGGTGATCATAATGTATATTTTAAATGTATCAATAAACCCAATTTAAAAAATAGTAGGGGTAAGCTGGGATAGTGGCGCACACCTGCTATCCCAGCACTCTGGGAAGCTGAGGCAGGAAGATCTCAAGGGCAAGCCCAGCCTGGCCCACTTAATGAGACCATAATTCAAAATAAAAAATAAACAGGGGTTGGAGATGTAGCTCAGTGTAAAGGTTCTACTTCCAATTCCCAGTATTGGAAGTAAAAACCTAAAAAATAAACTAGAGGGAAGAAAAAAAGAAACTAGCACACAGAGTGGCAGGGAACAAGCCGGGCACTGAGCATGTATAGAAAGGCAGAGGAAGGCCGAGGCCAAGCGGGGCAGCGTCAGTGCACAGGCTGTGAGGGCAGGCGGGGAGGGAGCCACAGCTTGGCACATGTTTGGGTGTTTAATATAAATACACGCACAGAAGTGATGACCAGTGGCTTCCACTCTCACATACACCTAGACAGGATGCACATCCACAGGGCCAATCCCCAATTCCCCCAGGAAGACTGGCAGGGCCAGACCTGACCAAGCAAATCCTGATGGGCGGGGCGTACACCGAGAGTAAATCATCTCTCCATAGCAACAAGGGCCGCATGGACAGGTGGCCAATCCCGAAGAAATGCAAATTCAAACCTCCACAAGGGGCAGATGTTTGGTGGTACTTTGAAAGTTAAACACATGATCAGCACCCGACTGAACATTTCCACTCTGAGTGTTCACCCGAGGGTCTAACAGCAACGATGCCCATCGAATCCCGTGTGCAGCAGCACAATTTACAAAAGCCCACGGTGAAAAGAGTCTGAATGTCCAGCCAGGGCTGGATTGGTGGCTACACGCTGTGAGGTTTGACTTCATACTGGAATATTATGTGGCCAGGAAAAGGAGCCAGGCTGTGTGTGACACTTCCACAGTGTGGATGGACCTTGAGGACACTGTTCGGTAAAAGATATGACAGAAGGATGCACAGTATAGGGGTCCGTTGACAGGAAATGCCCAGGAGAAGTGAATCCAGACACAGGAAGTGGACTTGTGGCTGCTGGAGTACAGGGAGTAGGGGGGCAGGGCTCATGGGGGTAGGACTTCCTGTTGGGGTTATGGGATGCTTTGGAGGTCAAGGGTGGCGATGGCTAAATCACAGTGTTGTTGTGTTCATACCAGTGGACTATATACTTTAAAATGGCTAAATGACTAACTTCACTTGTTATTACTATAAAAGAAAAACTCATAAAACTGAGGGGGGTTCCGTGCCTAAGCAGTGCCGGGACTGGGAGTCTAAACCGGTCCACTCTATGAAGATCCAGGCAGAGGAGGGAGGCTGAGGCAGGAGGATGTCAAGGGGTAGTCCAGCCTGGGCAACTCAGCAAACTCTGTCTCAAGATAAAAAGTAAAAGAGGTGGCTGGAGCTCAGTGGGAAGGTCCTGGGTTCCATCCCCAGCACTAGAGGAAAACTTCCGGCAGGTCACTGGATTTTGCCCTTAAAGTTTGGGGAAGCCTCCTCTGGAGTGTCAGCCTGTCACAGCTCTCCTTGGGTACTGCCCCGTCCAGGCAGGGGGTGGAGGCCGTCCTCATCATCTCTGTGGGGAAGACCCAGAGACCCCAAAGCAGCTCAGTGACCCCCCAAGCGTAGGCGGTGCTGGCTTGGTCGCCTTTTGGGGAGTGCTGGGTGCTGGTAAATTGGCTCCTTGCTCTGGCTGCTCCTCGAGGACACAGCTATTAACACCCCGCCTGCGGGGCAGCCAGGCGTCCACTTTGGGGAATTGAGCTCAAGGAAACTGTCCAAAAGGGAGAGGAAAAAAAAAATTAAAAAGTGATTTGTACTGAGATGTTCATGGCAGCTGGGTCTGTGAGAGCCAAGGGCTGGACGCCACCCAACGTCTCAGCCCGGCAGCACGGCACGGGCCAGAGCCAGGCTGGCACCTGCCCACCACATGGCGACCTTGGACAACTCCTCGGCCCCTCGGAACTGCCTTCTTGCCTGTCCTTGGCCCTCACAGCCTGAGTGTCCTTTCAAAGGGCTCAGGGCTCAGACTGTGACGGGAGGTGGGGAGAGAACCCTCAACTTCAGGTTCAAATCCAATGATTCCCTTGAAATGCAGAGGAAAGAGCAACAGAGAGGACGAGGGGCCTGGAAGCCTTGGAGGGATGGTGGTGTGAATCCAGCCGGGGCAGGGCTGGGGATTTAACTCGGGGGCACCTGCCTCACAAGTGTAAGGTCCTGAGTTCAATCCCTGGTACCGAATGTAGAAAAAAAATAAAAGGAACAAGCAGGGAGGGGGGCCTAGAAACCACAGAGGCAACAGAGGGTGGTTTAGAAACTATCAATGGACGGCCAGCAATCCAGCAAGAGATCCTAGACACCATGGTGTGCTCCAGAAATTACCAGGGGAACTAGAGAAAGTCTGCAGTCTTAGGCGAGGAGACTCTCTACATGGGACACTTCAGCCACACCCGGGACTCTTCTCCCCAGGGTGGGGTGGACAGTACGACACTTCCCCACAGAGACCTAGGCCTGTCCTGCCCCAGCCACTCTCCCAGGCGCTTCTGCTCCTTCCTGTGTCCTGGGGTCACATGGTATGGCCCTGGGTTGTAGCAGCTCAGAACAGGCCAGGGGACAGGAGAGGGGCTAAGGAGGGGGGACAGCACAGTGGCTGTCCTGCTGTCCCTTTGGGAAGAGGCCTTCCTGCTGCAACAGGGCGCCTCCGATTCTTGTCCTTGCCAGTCAGCCTGGTCCCCCATGGGAGTGGCAGAGGGGAGTCATGCGTCCCCTACCAAGGGGAAACTGGCCAGGGGCAGAGGGGACCCCAGAGTCCGACAGAACCCCACCCCTCAAGGTGGAGGACCCTCCTGCCTCAGGTCCTAGGGAAGGGCTCCTGTCCCCACAGATAGGGTCTGGAAGGGGGAGGCCCAGGGTGGCTGCTGGCCTTCTCTGAGCCACAGCTGTCCCCAGCTCAGTCCTCAGAGGGCCAAACCTTCTCCCTCCATCGGCCAGTGTCAGCACCAACTCCCTCTCTTCAAGTTGCCCACGCTCTCAGCTCAGGTGGGGAAACTGAGGCTTGCCTCAAGTAGTAAGTGACACCACCAGATTTCAACCAGGCAGGCGGTCCATGAGCTGCTGCAGCAACTGAGGGGGTCCTAGCCCGGCCTGAAACTCCCGCCCCCCGCAGGTTCCTGTGACACGCTTGGCACATCACTGGGGGTGACTGGTGGGGAGGGCTCTGCATGTGTCCTCAGTGCCTCGGAACAGGAGGCCCCGCAGCTGAGCCAGGGCTGTGGGGAGCGGTGGGGACACTGTGTCCCTGCTGCAGGATCCGAGTGGTTTGGGATCACAGATCTGGCAAATCCCGGGCAGATTAGAGGCCAGAGGTTGGGATTAAGGGTGAGCTTAGATGGAGATCAGCAGGCCTGAGCCTGGATGTGGTTACAGCTGTAGCAGGTGTCAGGGATTAGGAGGGGGACACAGCTGGGTCCCTGGGTGATCCCAAGGCAGGATGGACATTTCAGGCTCGGGTGTGCTGGGTGCCAAGGCAGACGTGATTTGCATCAAGGAGGATAGGAGGCTGTGGTGTGTTGGGGTGCAGAATAGATGGGAGTACTGTACCCTGAATGGACAAAGAGGTGCATTTGGGGCTGGTAGGGTGTGGTGAGAGAGGAGGAGTAACACCTAGGCAGTGGAAACATAGGTGCAAAGGTCCTGAGGTCACCAGGCATGCTGGTTCACACCTATCATCCCAGGACTAGGGAAGCTGAGGCAGGAGGATTGCCTCAAGATCAAATTAAATAATGAAAGCATTTCAAAGAAAGAAAAACATTGTTAAAAGGCTGTGAGGTCCTTCAGGTTTCCCCCGCAGACTGGCCAGGGGCTGAGACCACAGGGAGGTAGAGGAAATGGAATCAGAGCACCAGCAACTGGGAGACGCCCCTGCAAATGGGTGGAGGCAGGGTCCCAGAGTGCTGGAGATTGGGGTAGGATCTCAAGATGACTTCACAGCCTGACCTGGGCCCATGGGTGGCTGGGAAAGGCCCCTCAGCGTCCGCTGAACCCATGGTTGGGAGGTTGAAGTGGGGACCTCAGGCCAGGCCCTGGGGACAGGCAGTGGCTTTGAAAACCCCTGACACCTCCCCCAGAGTCTGGCATCTCTTCCTCTCCAGAGGGCAGAGCTGGACCCCATCCTCCCTCCTGTCCACCTGCTGCACTCCCACCCCACCCGGCCTGCAACACTTGCCCTGCTGATGGGGCCTATGCCCTGACTGGCTGTAGGGAGCCGTCACCCAGGGGTTGGCATAGCCCGAGTCCCGGGCCAGGTAGGGGTGGGAGCCAGGCTTCCTGTCCTTGTCAATCTCAAAGAGACCAGGAATGTGTCAGAGCCGCCATTGGTGGATCCCGCATGGCCCATCTGCCCTCATTCTCAGGGAACAGAGGCCTCCTGCCCTCTAGCACTGGGGACTGTGTTGGGAACACGTCCCTCCTTGGCCCACCTGTTCCACCACAGCTCTTCAGAGCTCAGCTCTTCCTCGTTTTGGGCTCTGAACTATAATATTTTTTTCTTTCTTTTTTTTTTTGAAACTAAGTCTTACTGTGTAGTCCAGTCCACCAGCCTCCAACTGGTGGTGATCCTTCTGCCTCAGCCCGCTGAGTTTTGGGATCACAAATGTGCAGTACCAGGCCCAGATCCTATACTGAGTTTATTTTCTGGGCCAGGACACTCTTTTCTTCCCGACCATATCTGTGGCACGTCAGGCCAAGCCTCAGCACAGGAGAGGACCTGGAGTCCACCACATGTTGCTCAAGCCTGCTTCTTCACTGAGGTCTGGAAGCTCCCTTGGGACTGTGTCAATCACAGACCTGGGCTTCAGGGTGAGTAGATGCGTCTACACCACTCAGAGCACAAATCAGGATGTGAGGCCCTGGCTCTGCCCCTCGGGGAGTTCAGCAAACATGCTGTATTACAGGGATGAAGGGCAGAAGGCTGGGTGAGGCTCACTGGGCTGAGGTTACCCCTAGGGCAGAGCTATCACTCCAAAGGAAGGCAGGAGAATATGAGCAGCAGCTTGAGCCCATAAGACACTGCCGGGGCCAGGGGTGCTGGTGCACGGCTGTCTCCCCAGCACTCGGAGGTTGAGGCAGAAGGACTGCTGCAAGTTCAAGGCCGACCTGGGCCTCACAGTGAGTTCAAGGCCAGCCTTGAACATTGGGAGACAAAACCTTGTCTCAATAAACAAGCAAGCAAGGAAACAAATAAAAAGATGCTGCCAGAAATGTAAAAGTCACATACCCACCCTTTCTCTCATATCACCACTTTCACATTTGGGAAACTGAGGCAGAGGCACCAGCCAGTCACAGGAGAAACTGACAGAATCTAACTTTCAGCTGAAGACTCCACTTACCCCACTTGCTGTGGGGTTCCCCAGGATGCCCTCCCTGCCTTGTCCCCCCTCCCGCCTAGGCAGAGAGCACTGTTCTACAAGGCAAATCATTAATGGTCCCTGACCAGAAGTCCATGTGTGGGCCAACTTACGGGGACAGAGCCACTGGGGAGACAGGTCAAAGCTGAGGAGGGAAACGCTCTGGGCCCTGAGGTCCCATCTTCCACTTCATACACAGACAGTGGTTCCGGCGCCTGCCTTGCAAGTGCAAAGTCCAGAGTTCCATCCTGGGTAACCACATACAACAATGCCAGGCATGGTGGCTCACGCCTGTAATCCCAGCACTCGGGAGGCAGAGGCAGGAGGGCTGAGTTCAGGGCCAGCCTGAACTACAAAGCGAGACCCTGTCTCAAAAAACTAAAAAAATATAAAAGAAAGAAAGAAAAAAAAAACAACACAGAAGCTGGGACTGGGAGGCGCATGCCGGTAATCCCAGGACTCTGAGAGACTGAGGCAGGAAAATTACAAGTTCGAACCCAACCCGGACCACTCCGTGATTTAATGAGACGGTCTCAAAAAGGACAAAAAAATTAAAAAGCAGGGCTGGGATATAGCACAATGCAAACACTTTGGGTTCAGTCCTTATTGTAAGAGAATACGCGTTATCCATAGCCTGGCCCCATGGGCCCTGATACCTTCCACAACCTCCATCCAGAAGGTCCTATTCCCTCCTTTTTTTTTCAATGACCTGGCTGAATCTCCCTTTTCCTGTGTGATCACTTCACCTCATTAAGTCCACAGAGCTAAGATGATCTTCCTGAGCCTGTCTCCATGGTGAATCTGAAGGGTCACAGGGCCTGACGTGGGGGTGGTGAGGCCCACTGCGCCCCTGTAGCACCTGATCAGGGTGACTCACCCTGTCTCCATACAGTTCGCACCAGGCTCTCCCATGCACACCTTGCCCAGGGGAGGGCTGAGGAGCGGATCTCTGACTCCTGCTAGCCTCTCTGCCCATGTCCCCCAAGCTGCAAAGCCCAGGGCCTCTGCCACCTAGGCCCTCACCTGCCCATCCCCATAGCCTTGTGCCTACTCCTTGTCAGCTGGTGTCCCATCTTCCTATCTCCCCAGTGCCCCTATTTGGCTGGCTGGCGGTAAACCCCCACTTGAGGCAGGGCCCTGCCAATAGGGAGATGGAGGCCATCCAGCCTGGACCATGTGAGACAGAAAGGCAACTCCTGGCTCTCAGGCTGGGAGAGAGGCTCCAGGTGTCGGACCTTTGGGTTCTTTGTGGGTCCTGTGATCCCTGGCCTCTCTGAAATCAGGCTGCTTCAGGTCTAGACCTCAGTTTTATCTCTGGAGACTCTGAAGGCTGGAGAGTTGGGAAAAGACTTTTGGTCTCTGCACTTGACTTGTGTAGTTCTGAGCCTCAGTTTCCCCATTTGCCAAGCACTGGAAAGGAGGAGCTCTACAGCACTTCTTGCCCAGCTCAGGAGATCCAGAGGAGCACAGAGACCCTGGTGCTGAGCAGCGGAGACCCAGGTAAGAACTCTGTGGCTACCAGGCCCGGGAGCTGTCCGTGGTGCTGAAACCGCGCACCAGGGTGTTCGGCATGGTGGGCGCCTTGTCTGCACCTCCGCACCGCACCCCAACTCTCAGTCCACCCAAGGACAGACACCGCACGCACACACTCGCCCACCCAGAGCGCAAGCACACACACACACACACACACCTAATACACACCTTAGTGACCCACCAGGCACAACCCGGGACACATCTTCCCTCGATACTTGGGACCCCACGCCGCCCTGAGACCTTCACCTCCTGTCACGCGCTCATGTGCACACACGCCCGGCCTGCAGTGACACGCACTGCCCACACTCTCCGGCCACACAACGCACACACGGGGAGGAGAACGCAAAACACACCAGCCCTCCTCAAGCCCTTTCCGCGCGTTAAACAGTTAAATCCGTGTCAACATACACACCCCCCGACACTGGAGAACACCACGCGCCCAAAGCTCGCAGGAGACCCGGCCGGAGGGCCCTAAGACGCTCAGCGTCCCCCTCCACGCTCCCTGGGCCTGCAGACCCCGGAAGCACCTGCCCAGGGCGCAGATGGAGACCGCGGGAGCGCACGGCTCGCTTAACCCCTTCCCTGCCCACCCCTCCGGGCGCGTCCTCCGAGGCGCCCTTCCTTCCCTATGTCCCTCCTTCCCTCCGTTCCTCCCTTCATTCCTTCCTTCTTTTTCTTCCCTTCCTCCCTCCCTCCTTCCTGCCGCTCTGCTGCCTCCCGCGCCCACGTTCCCCTCTATTTGTCCTCTCTGCCCCTTCGCCATACCCCGGCGCGAGCCCACCGCAGGGTAGGGCGGGGAATGTCAGGGGCGCCAAGGGTCACCCGGGGGAGCCCGCGCGCCCCAGGCTAAACCCCCGAGGGCGGAGCCTCGAGCGCCCCGCTCCCTCCGCGCCAGACCCCGCGCGCGCGCCCGAGGTCACCGAGAGGCCCCCCCCCCAGGTCGCCGGCCCCGCGCGCCGCCCCGCCCTCCGGGGCGCTCCAAGGACGGCCCCGCGCGCCCCTCCCGGAGGCGGCACCTGAAGTCGCTGTACGGGTGGATGATCCAGGCCCCCGCAGACTTCACGCGCTCCTGCTCTCGCTCCACAGCCTTCTGGCTGCCGAACATCCGCAGCGAGAACTTGTTGACGCCGGGCTGCAGGAGCGCGCCGAACTGGCGCTGCATGAAGCTGGCCTGGCTGCCGCGCGGCTCCCCCGTCGGGCCCGCCTCCTCCTCCGCCGGCCCGGAGAACGACACCTGGGGGCCCCGCGCCGCGCCCTCGGGGCTGCACTGCGGCTCGCCGCGCCCGCATTCGCCGTTCGGGCCGCCCTTGGCCGCCCCGGGGGTGCCGGGCCGGCCGCTCGTGCTGTCACGGCTGCGGAGCCGGCCGCGCGGGCCGCCTTCGTCCTTCGCCTCCTCTGCGCGCGGCGGCGGGGGCTGCGGCTGGGAGGGCGCGGGGCCCGGGGCCGGGGGCGGCGGGGGTGCCGGCGGCGGTTGTGGCTGGGGCTGGGAGGCCGTGGGCGGCGGCGGCGGCGGCCCGGGAGCGGGGGTCGCGGCCGGGCTCTCCCCGGGCCGCCCGCCGCCCCCGCGCGCATCCATGGCGAGGCGGCGCCGGGCAGTGCGGAGCGGAGCCGCGGCCGCGGCCGGCGGCCCGAGCCCGAGGGAGGGGGGAGGCAGGGGCGGGGCGGGGCGGAGCCGCGGGAGGGGGCGGAGCCTCGGTCGAGCAGGGGTGGGGCGGGGGCGCGAGCTCCGCCTCCGCCCGTGTCCCCCCCAACCCGGGGACGGCGCGCGCCCCGCGCGGGTAGTGTTGGGGAAACTGAGTCTCAGAAGCTCAAGGTCAAGCTGGCCCGAGGTCTTTCAGCTGCTTCTAGACCTCGCCTGGGAGGGGAAACTGAGGCTCAAGAGGTGGGAAGGACGTGTCCAAGGTCACGGAGCCACAGGAGCCGGGCCTGCGGGCGGGGCCTCTGTTAGAGGCTCAGAGCTCTGCCGGGTCCCCAGGGCTCAGCAGGGAGGAGTCCGCCTCCGCGCCTCCTTCCTGTCTCAGGTGCTCCAGCTCTGAAATAAAAGGGCGCTTGTGAGGCCACCAGGCCCTAGCTTTGTTCCTGGTTTGCCCCTCACTAAGACCCTGGAATGTGTGTAGGGGCTGCAGGACAGACAGGTCGGGGCTTCATACCCAGTCTCTCGCTCGGTGCACGCTGCATGCGAGGAAACTGTCAGAGCCCTGCAACAAGGAGACAACAGGAAAGGCCACCCAGGGTCCCCTGTAGTGCAGTGAGTGCTCCGTCTGGGGGCTTTGGAGGTCCTGAGGGCCTGAGTTTCCCTGCCTCTGGCGCGGGAGCTTCCGAGGGCAGAGCCAGACTGGGCTGAGTGTGGGCTGGTGCCCCCCACGCCCCTCAGCTCCACCAGAGGGGAGGACGGTGTCATGAGGGAGGAAGCGGAGGGGCAGAGGCACAAAGAAGGCGAGCCCTAAAGGTGCCAACCCCCTATCGGGCCTCCTAGGCACTTCCCGACCCTCATTTTCTCTTGGATTCTTCTGGGTCTCTTGCCCCAGGGCCCCTCAGACCCTCCTAGCCCCTGCCCTCATTTGCCCCTCGTTGGACACCTTCTGCCCACTGAGACATCAGGGCCGTGAGGGTGGAGACTTGCCTGTTGTCGCACACAGCAGGTACTCAGTAGTGACAGGGACAGGCCTTGCCCTGGTGTGTCATCTGCAGAGCACGAGCAGAGCCACGGCTCACCCCTGCCGGGGCTGCCCTAACTCTGGGGACTCCAGGACCCCATGCTGCCCCAGCAGCCACCTCCCCCCAAGCAGGCGGACGCACAGTTGGTGGTGCCAGGCTGCAGCCCGCCCCGGAGCAGATGTGTGTTACAGCTGAAGGGAGACCTTTTATGTTCACCCTGGGAAGATGTCAGGCTGGGCAGGTCGCCAGAGCTCAAGGAGGAGTCAGGCAAGGCCACCAGGGGACCCACCAGGCCTGGCAGAGGGACAGCGCCTCCCTTAGCCTTCTGGACACAAAGGATGCTGGGACTTGGAGGCCTTCCTCCTCAGAATCCTGGGTGCTCATCTTTATCCATGGCTTCCACCTTGCACCAGGGTGTCATGAGTGAGCTCTGGCCTCCGGAACTCCACACCCACGGGTCACCTGCCCGACTAGGGCGCTCTGCGTTTATCCATTTAGTTGACTGATTCTCAGTAAGCGCTGAGCCAGGGGCCGGGGATTCAGAATGGGGCTGACAGCCAGGCAGAGGCGACTGGCAATAAATACAATGACATTTGCAGATCGTACTGGCCATTGGAAGCTGGGGAACCCTGCGTAGAAACTCCTGCCAGGGGCGGGGGTGAGGAGAGCAGGATGTTCACAGTCCCTGCAGTCTCTGAGGCTGCGCTGTACCAGCCCATTCAAGGAGCATCAAGATCTGGGGCCCAGGGATGGGAGGTGAGGCCGGGGACTGGAGAGCATTCAACACTGGCCTGATGGTTCCCATCACCTGTGCAGGAGACCCCAACACCCTGCCCTCTCTGGCCCTAGCAAGGCCCTGCCCCAGGTTCTGGGGTCAGAACTCTCCCTATAGACCCTGAGCTCCTGGTTGCCCAAAGCCCCCTCCCTACCCTCCCTGACTGGGCCCGCAGAGCAGGCCCAGGTCAGAAACGAGGTGGAAGCTCATAAGACATGGGGTTCTGAAAGGCCCAAGAGACAGAATCAGGCTGGCTAGGGGGAGTGTGGGGTGCCCAGCAGGCATTTGGGCAGCTGTGTCTCACAGGACTGGGACCCCAGGTTACTGCCAAGGAAGCTGAAGGCTGGGGAGAGTGACACACACACACACACACACCACACACACACACACACACACACACACACACACACACACACACCTGTTTCTAAGCCATGCGCAGTTATCTGCACAGGGCAGAGCGGCGGGTGACAGATGAGACTGGGCCGTCTCCCCCTCCTAGGTCTGTTTCCTCAGCACCTGCACGATGGCGAGGGTGCTCAGCTCCTCTGGATCTGAGGTTGGCACCATTGTTCCTATCCGAGAACCCTGCCAGCTATGGAGAGGTGCCAAGGCCTGGGGATCGCCTCCTCTGCCCCTCAGGTGTGTTCTCCATGGCCAGAGGACCCCCTGCCCCATTGTGGGACCTGCAGCAGTTGGTTCACTGTCCCTTTCCTGGCCTTGGTGCCCCCCCCCCCCGAGTGGAGAGGAGGAGGCAGGGGCAGAGGCAGAAGCCAGCAGCCAGCTGCTAGTCTGCGTGGAGTTGGCCCCATGAATGAGGCCTTGTTCCTTCAAAGGCTGTCCCGGCCTTGCCTCTGTGCCCTCTGGGGACTGAGACCCCTGATGGCCATTTCCTGAATGTCACAAGAGCCTGACAAAGACAACCTCACCGAATGCTTGATGTTTTCCCACCTCAGACATGGGTAAACTGAGACAGGGCACCCACCACGGGCAGGGGCTACACCAACACGTGCTCACCAGACACGTGTTGTATAGACACTGGGTGTTAGGAGGGCACTTGGAGCAGATGGGTGGCTAGTGGTGGGCTCTGCTCATCGGAGTTATGTACTCCATGCAAAGTACTGGGGAGTCCGCAGCGCACCCCTTTCAATGGAGGACTCAGCCTCCTGGGGCTGGACACCCCAAAGACGCTCGATCCTTC
This sequence comes from Petromus typicus, assembly GCA_004026965.1. Lineage (NCBI taxonomy): Eukaryota > Metazoa > Chordata > Mammalia > Rodentia > Petromuridae > Petromus > Petromus typicus. The sequence continues at coordinate 12,314 of PVIR01003827.1, read as the reverse complement.
AGGATGGAGATCTAGGTGACAGGCTCCTCCCACAGTGCCCACTGTGTGAAGGGTCTGTGGCAGGAAGCAGATGGGTGGGTGACTCCCCAAGCAGAAGGAGGGAATGCTCCCTCTCCCCCATGAGCAGAGTACACTGTGGACCTCCAAGCGGGTGATTTCTCTTCCTCAGATGCCCACCTAGGTATACCAGACACCCAAGGGCATGGAAGGACATGAAGGGCACTGGGATGTTTACCACGGAGGTGTGTTGTGCAATTTACCCACCTGAGGTGACAACCAGGCAGGTGGTGCACAGTATGTCCAGCTGCAGGGTCATAGAGAACAGGTGGGGATGTCCCCCGAGGCTGGGCTATGCGTCCTCCAGAGCAGTCAGCCCAAACCAGAGCTCCCAGCTCAGGGCTGTAGCAGCCACTGTAGAGTGCACGACGCCCTCTAGTGGCAGCCAAGGACAGGGCAGGGCCCCACCCAGCTGCCTTAACCGCTGAGAAGCGGTGCAGGGGGCTCCTCCCAGGGCCGTGGCCTGTGACAGGGGTGGATTTCTTTGGTTTGTCTGGCATAAAAATTAACCCACTTATTAAAAAAAATACTAATTTCCACTCAGGCCTGCTAACCGATGCATGCTACCAGCACACTGGGAGGCTGAGGTAGGTCACAAGTTTTACCCTATGAAGACTTATCTCCACAAAAAAAGGAATAAGGGCTGAGGATGTAGCTCAGTTTGAGGACCCTGGGTTCAAACCCGGATGGGGAGGGTGTGCCTTCCTGTCTTTCCTTCTGAGATACTAGCTGGGTGGCTGCCCCAGGACACATCCTGGCCCAGGCCAGCATTCTGCCCTTCCCAGGAAAGACCCTGTCAGGTCTCCTAAGGCCCAGCTGCCTAATTCCCCCAGGACTGTTTCTACAGTGACCTCCACCTTTTGACTCTGTTCTAGGCTGTGCACAGGGGACCCTCTTAGGCCCAGAGCTGTCCACTTTACCCCAGGACTGCCCTTCTGCAGCTTCTGGACCCAGGTTTCTCCCTTCTAAGACCTAGCAACTGTCAAGTACCTGGCTCCAGCTTGCCCCCAGCAGGCTGCAGGGACCCGCCAACAAGGCCAGGCCTCTGCCTGCTCAGGCGCCTGGGCCCCAACCTCCCTGGACCTGTGGGCTGTGGGGAAGCCCACAGGTCAAAGTCAGCTGAGGGAAGCAATACCAGCTCCGGAAGGTCTCAGCCTGCCTTTCGGCTGCTCTGCCCAGCCTGGGCTGGGGTCTCAGCCCACACCCTCCCAGGTCACCCAGACCATCCTGGCTTGAGCTGAGCTGGGACATCAGCCCAGAGCCCCCACAGCCCTGCCACTGCAGTCACAGCCCAGGGCAGATGATAGACCAGGTGGGCTCAGTTTTTATTGTGTGGAGTTGGGGTGGGAGGGGTGTCCATGTGCCCAACACTGAAGAGGGCGCTGCTGTCCATGGCAGAGCAAGTGGCTCTGGAGTCCCAGACCCGGGGCACCTGGGCATCAGGAGAGAAAGGGGGTCCTCTTCACCAAGAGGTCACAGACAGACTGTGACCTTCAGGAAAGAATGAAACCACAGGGGACAAGAGACAGCACTGGGTTCACACAGGAGGTGGTGGAGGCTGCGCACCTTCCTGAGCACAGGTAGCTAGGGACCCAGGGGACTTGAAGGGCCTCTTGGGGATGCACCAACTCCCTGGTACTCATGAGGGGTTTAAAAAGGAGAAAAACAAAACCTAAGGAAAAAATTCTGTATGTAGAAAACCCTAGTTTAGTTAAAACTACAACAAATCCAACACGGAGATCTACAGCGGGTTTGCTGCTGCTGCGTGGGTTTTCTGAGGTGAGCGGGTCTGGCGCTCTGCTGCCGGGGCCGGGCTCCTGCGGGAGGCGGGGCGGGGCTGGGCTGCTGCCGCTGCACGCTCAGGTGGCATTCCTCTGGCGGACGTTCTTGCCTTTGTCGTTCACATGGGACGTGTTGCCCTTCCTGAGGACACAGGGCAGGGGCCTCAGTGTGCGGTGGTGCAGGGCCTGGCACCAACCCCATGGTGGTCAAAGGACAGAGGAGAGCCCCCGCCCACCCAGCCTGGACTTACAGAGGGGCGGAGCCTGCATCGTCATCTGTGGAGGAGAGGAGGAGAGGTCAGTGTAGCCTGGCCGCCCTCAGGGTAGGAGTTCGAGCAGGAAAGCAACCCCACCACTACTGCCTTTGGGGAACGGCCAGGCCATGCCTAGCCCCATGCATGTGGCCCACAGGCTAGCGAGCCAGCCTCACCATGCAGCTGCTGCCCAAGCTACAGAGGGCACCCTTACCGTGGAGAACACCAGCTTGCGGGCAGGAGGGAGGAGAGAGGGTGTGAGCCCTTGGGTAGAAGACCCTGACTGCCCCACAGCAAGCCCTGCCTGGCCACTCACCATCCAGAGGCTCATCAGGCTTCCGCCGCTTCTCATAGATGAAGATGATGGTGACCAGCACCAGCACCTCAGCCACGATGCCCAGGAAGGGCCACAGCGCAGCCAGACGGCTGCGCACACGCAGTGTGATGGCAGCATGGCCAGTGCCCTGTGTACTGGTGCCATTGCAGGCGTAGACGCCAGGGTCATCGGTCATGTCCAGGTTCCTGATATGCAGCTCTGACCTGGTCTCCGAGGAGATCGTGAAGTACTTGCGGTCGGAGCTGTTGGTGATGACCTGACAGGGCCCTCATCAGCACCCTGGCAGACGGGCTGTGGCCCAGCCTCACCCTCCCGGACCTGTGACCCCAGCTGTGGGCCTTACCCGTTCCCCGGTGTCAGTTTCCTTGTACCAGGTCCAGTTTTCAATGGGGGGGTAGGAGTCAGACTTGCAGATCAGTGTGGCTGTCTCCCCTTCGCTGTCATACACAGAACTCTTGGAAGCCTTGACCTTGGGGGGCCCTGGGTGGAGCAGGAGGGACCGGACACCCTGCAGAGCTGCTCCCCTGCTGCCGCTGCCACACACGAGGGTGGGCTACTGGGTCCCCTGCCCCTGCCAATCTCTGGGCCACAGCACTCACCAGACAATGCGATCCCGGCCCTGCCCAGAGCTGCAGGCAGGAAGACGCAGAAGTACTCGCCTGAGCTGTCCTCTTTGTCCACCCTGCAATGGGGCAGGGTTGTCAGCCTGGTCCTCCCGGGGAGCCACATGTGGCCTCGGTTTTCACCTTGAGGCAGCTGGAGGGTCCCGCAGGTGGCAGGGGCCTGTCCTGACAAACGAGCCGCCCCTCAGCCCGCCCTGCCCTGTGCCCTATGCTCTTCTCTGACAGAGTTCAGAACTACAAGGAGCGCCCCCACAGCCAGCCTCCCTGGGGCCTCCGGCCGTGCGTGCTGACCCCACTCACTGGTATTCAGTCAACAGCTCAGACAGTTTGTCCTCCTTCAGAATCTTGCTGCCCTTCAGCCATTGGTGCCCAGTGACAGCAGCGTCACTTTGGTTCAGCTGGCAGGTCAGGCGAACCTTGGAGCCATCGTCGGTCGTAGTGGTCAGGATGGTGTTCGCTGGGAACCACAGCAAGATAAAATCAGCACAGGATGGAAGTGGCCTCACCCTGCAGGACGCCCAGGTCCCCTTGGGCCTGTCCAAGCAGGGCTTCTCCTAAAGGATGCCAGAAACAATCCCGAAACCATCCATGAAGATGGAGGACCGAGCGAGGCCAGGAGCCCAGTCCAGGACAGAGCCCGGCCCGCAGGGCCCTCACTCCGGCAGGGCCAGCCTTCTGCTTGGCGGGCCATAGCCGCAGGTGGCCGAAGTTGCATGCCAAGTACTAGAGGCCAGATGCAGCGCTGAGCTCAGACCCACCGGACACACGCAGGGGGCACAGTCAGTGACGAGGGGTGCAGGGTGGACAGACGGAGCAGGACAGGCTGATGGGCAGAGAAGGGAGGCGGCCTGCCTGGGTGGTGCTTCTGCTGTGAGGTGTTGACTCCCACTCTAGCTCGGAGTCCTAGGCGGAGAGCTGGGCCAGGGCATCTGGGTTCTACCAAGCAGGAGTCAGGGCCGGGTGGCACAAGAGGGAAACTGAGGCAGGTGACCCGGCCACTCACGTTGAAGGACCACCACGCTTGCTTGGGAGTGGACCCATCTGACCCTGGGTGCTCGGGTCAGGTGGTTGCGGTCGGGGTCGCTGCTGGCACGGCACTCGTAGGTGCCTGCATCCTCGGCGGTGAGCCCCTCGATGGACATGGTGCTGGCTGCGTGCTGGTGGTAGGTGGCGTGGATGTGGACACGGTCCTGCCGGGCGCCGTCCCAGAGCTGGGAGCAGGGGTCACCAGGCCGGTTCCCTTCAAACCACCACTGGATCTCGGGGACAGGACTGCCAACTGCCTCGCAGTGTAGCTGGACACTGCCCCCCGCCCGCTCCTCCTGGGACAGCGGGGCTATGAGGAAGCCAGCTACAGGAGAGGGTCAGGGCCATCATCCTTAGTTGACCACGCTTCCTCTGAGCTCCCAGGGAGAAGTGCCCGGGGAGATCACCTGACACTGAGCCCTTCCCCGACCCTATGGGAGATGCCGCCTGTGCGCAGGCCCCTCCATCCAGAGGGCCAGGCCAGGGGTAGTGCACAAAACCCTCCAGCCCTCATAGCAGGCTCCCCTCTCAAGCCAAACTTCAAAATCACCCAGGAGCGGCCAGGGATTTAGCTCGGTGGTGCTGGTTCTGGCATCCGCCTGACAAGTGCAAGGTCACAAATTCAATACCCGGTACCACACACCACAGTGCCAGGTGTGGTGGCTCACACCTGTCATCCCAGCACGTGGGAGGCAGAGGCAGGAGGACTGCTAGGAGTTCAAGGCTAGCCTGGGCTACATAGTGAATTCAGGGCCAGCCTGAATTACAAAGTGAGACTCTGTCTCAAAAAAAAAAAAAAAAAAAAAATCACCTGGGAATCTCTGATGAAGGCCTCCACATGAAGTAGGCTCTAATGGCAGGTGTGGCCAGGGAGAGGGTCCTGGCTTGGGATACAGGGTCACAGGACTGCAGAGGGGCAGGGGACACTCAAGACACCTTGAGGAAGCCTTTGGCAGGGCTGGCTCAGGGACAGGAAGTGAAGTTTCCCATACCTGCATGCATGATGTGTGCCTGTGGCCACACATGCACACAGGTACATGTGTGTACATGCTCAGCTCCAAGTGGCAGAGGAGCAGGTCTTGGCCTGATGTATGCAGACTGACATACATGTATATGTGCGTGTGCTCAGCTCCCAGCAGGGAGCAAGTCACTGCCTGATACCTGAGGCTACTGACTCCTTGAGCAAGGTGGCATCTGCCCCATGGGTCCCAGGGCCAGCCCACCTAAGCAGCCGAGGGCACACAGGACAGGGCCGAGACACTTGGCAGGTACTTGTGGTGGTCCCTTTTGACAAAATATCTCCCAGTAACTTCTACTTCCTGGGACTAGAGTCTCTAACACCAGGTGAGGGGAGCTCAGGGGTGTTGTGTCAGGGCAGGAAGTGAGGCAGGGCCACAACCCCTTCCTGCCCTCAGGCACCTGCTCCCTCCGGCGCTTCCTGTCTGTGGACTCCGCATCACTCCGTCCAGGGCACTCAGGCAGCAGCCACTCTCACCGTAGCAGCTCCAGTCCCAGCTGTCCCCTGCCACTTCCACGGCAGTGGGGGCTCAGCTGCCAGGGGAAGGTGCACCTGACCACACTCCTTCTCCCAACGGCCTCAGACACAACGCTGAGGCCCCTGCTATAGTGGGTGCTGTCTGCAGGGCTGGCATCAGAATTTCACAGGGCCAGGCTGTTGGCAAAGCTACCCCTAAGAGCTCAGGATGAGGGGAGCAGCTGACACATCGCCACCCGGGAGAAGTCCAGACTGTGGCCTGGCCACATGATTACGGCTCACACCCTCCAGAAGTCACCTTCATCTAAAAACAACCCTGCTCCTGTCCACTTACAGCCAAATGGGGCACAGGGCCAGCTGGCTGCAGAGTCAACAAGGCAGCACTGCCTGGGCGGGTGTCCGCAGTGAGGGCTTGGTCCTGAGGTGTGGCCTTCGCCTACCCCCACCTCAGAGACAGGAGCAAGAAAGCATTCTGGGGGCCAGGGATTTAGCTCAGTGGTTCTGGCATCTGCCTGGTAAGTGCAAGGTCCCAAGTTCGATGCCCGGTGCCACATATCACAATGCTGGGCGTGGTGGCTCGTGCACATAATCAGCATCAGGAGGCAGTCAGGAAGACTGCTGTGAGTTTGAGATTAGCCTGGGCCACATAATAAGTTCAGGGCTAGCCTGAGCTACAAAGTAAGAACTGTCTCAAAAAAATAAAAAATTTAAAACAAAAGAAAGAAAGCATTCTGGGATGTGAGCCACGGGTACAGTCAGTCACCTTTCCCTCCCAGGCGAAGCCCAACCCTCTTGCCTGGGCCACTGGTAGCAAATCAGTGCTCCACCTTGGACTGCCAGGTTGGGGCTCCCACCCCAGCAGAGGACCCTGGGGGACTCTCTGGTGGTCTGGTAAGACGGGCAACTATGGTCACGGGTGCAGAGGACCTGAAGGACCATGTGGCTTGGGTGCAGCTCTGTGGCCAGGCAAGGGAGAAGCCAAGGTTCCTCGCCTAGCAGACCCCCAAGCACACATGCAAACTCACACAAGCAGCCAGACCCTGGATCTTCAACGCTCCCCACGGGCAGGGCCGAAAGAGAACAGGAAAAGAAGCACAAGCGCTCCAGACCAACTGGGACACTTCCCACTCACACAGGCTTTGCCTGGCACGGCTGTGTGGCAGCACCAGGGAAGGACTGGGGATCTGCCCAGAGGCTGTGCCTGTTGTTGGCAGAAACCCTGCTCAGGCCCTGCACAAGACAAAGATCCTCTCCCACTTAGCCGAGGGTGGCCATGGGGCCGCCAGCACCTTCCCCTGTGGGGAGTGGCTTGTTTTCTGAGTTCTCCTTACCAGGGGCTCCTATCTGCACCACCCCAGAACCTGCCTCTTGGCAGGCGCAGGGCCCTACCCAGGAGGAGCTTGATAGGGCTTTCTCAATTTTGAGGGCTGGGAAATGTTCGTGGGTCAGGAACAGCTCCTCCCTGGGGCCTCTTCAGTCCAAGGCAGCCACTGTGGCCACCCCTCTCCAGCAGACCCTCTGCCCTTTGCCCCCCTACATGCTTCTCACTATAAATCTTTAACCAAGAACCAAATCAAGTTTTTAATAAAGAAAGAAAATTCCCCTACTAAGCACAAGAGCACCTGGAAAGCACCCTTCCGTGACCTCTCCCAGGGTCCACTGCCCACACACACGTGGACCCAAATGCCCGACTCTTCAAGATCAACTGTGCCCCCTGCTCTGGCCAGGAGGCCAAGGCGACCTTGCTGTACCCTTGAGCAATGCAGTCCCCCTTGTACCTCAGTTCTTCACTTATAAAGGGAGCAGGTGGCCATAAAGCCACCTCACATCTCCCCCCACTTACAGACAAAATTAAAGGGGATGTATAGCAGGCCAGATGAGGGAGCCCCTGAGGGCATGTGGAGGGGTGTAAGGAAGACAGAGCTCAGGGCTCAGGAAGCTTGAGCTAGTCAAGTGGGAGCTAAATCCCCCCAAGAATGATAATCCCCCCCAGTCTGGTTTTGAACACAATAGCCATTGTCCAGAGGACTGAACCTGATGGTGGCGGGGTCACAAGTGGGGAAGAGGGCTCTCTCTCACCCTGGCACTTGCCCAGGTCCTCCCCTCCGATATCCTTCCCAGGCCCTGCAGGGTTCAGCCTGTGGGTGCCCAGGTTGAACAGGACCAGGGGCCAGCTTTAAGGTCTAGCTGCAGCCCGGGGGTGTTCTGAAGCCCCTAGGCTTGGGCTTCCCTCCTGCTGGCCAGTGCCAAGAGTGGGTGAACCACCAGGGCTCCCAATGCTCTCATTCAGGGCTCAGGGTAACCCTAGACCAGGGACACCCTTCATTCAGCCCACAGAAAAATCAAGACCACTTCCTATATACTCATATACTCTGGGCAGGGACACTAAGGGATGCTTGGGCACAGGTCTGGTTGGGACCCCCCCCAAGTTCTGCATATCACCCCCAGCACTCCCCAGGATCACTGCTCCCCTCCAAGAGAAGTCCAGAGTGGGGGCTTCTCAGCCTGGTGGCCTCCAGGTAGGATGTCCCAAGGCGAGGACTCTCCTTCATTCTGTTCCGTTCAGTTAGACCCCCAGGCCCATGTCACCCCTTGGCCTGTAGGCTCAGCCTAGGGTTCCCAAACCTCAGGGTCATGACCCTCAGGTACTGATGAGTCCTTAGAATAAACTTTCACCTTTCCCCTCTCCCGTCGATCGGGTGGGGACCCCAAACAAGAACCTTCCCCGTTCCTGTTTTCCCCTGGGCACCATGGTACCCTTCAGAACTCTCAAAATAATCTCCCACCTAGTCTCGGGGTGGGGATCCTTACACCCGCCCCTCTAGTACCCCCAAACCTCAGGGACGTCGCCCCAGGTACTCCTGCGCCCCTAAACCGCCAGGATCATCCTCCAGCTCCACTGAACGAGGAGCGCCCCCCCTTCTCTCGCACCTCTCTACCCCCAGGCATTGACTCCCTCCCACCCCGGAAATTGGGGAGACGCTAACGCTCAGGCCCCCCTCCAGGATTCCTACTCGGGCCCCGCGTCCTCCTCCCGCTTCTTACCTGCCGCGGAGGCGCCCTGGAAGTCCAGCAGCACGAGGCCCAGCCCCAATAGCAGCGCGGCCGCCATCTCGCCCAGCCGTCCCCGCACCAGTCCCCGATGCGGCGCTATAAAAAGGGCAAACTGCGACGGGGCGCGCGCACGCAGGCAGCGCCGCGGGGCGGGGCGCGCAGGGCACACTGGAACCACCCCGCCCCGACCTGCGCACGCGCACATAAGCACGTGCGCTAGTGTCGGCCGGGCAGGCTCGACCTACGGAAGCCGGAGGGGCGGCAGCAGAGGATCTTGACCCGGCCTCCGCCTCTGGTAGAAGGCGGAGCTCGGCGTTGCTGTGAAACAAGGGTGGTTCCCGCAGGGGCGGGGGGTGGGGGCACGGCGGATACTTATTTTGTTATTTCTAAATTGAGCTATGTATGGTTGTGGGGTTGAAAGTGGTAAAAACAATGTATTTTTAAACACGAGAGTCAAAATTTTGCTATTTTTTTTAAAATTAGATTTTATTTAACTGATATTTTGGGAGGGACAGTCCCAGCAACCAGGAAGCTGAGGCAGGAGGATCATCTTGAGCTTCAAGGTAGCCTGGGTTACATAGTGAGTTCAAGGCCAGCCTGAACTACATACCAAGATTTTATCAAAAAAACCAGAGGGAAGAAAAATGTACAGAGAGGAGATTCCTTTTTAGGAATAGAAATACGTAGACACCCTTTAAAACAGAATGTAGGATGAAGAACAGAGTTCTTAGTGTAAGTATTCTGCACAATATTTTGACATAGTTATACAAAGAAAATATTCACTGTTTATGTCAAATTCAAATTTAACTGGTCACTGGTCCTATATTATGTTTGGCAGCCAGACCTGAGGTCCCCTGTCATTTAAGACAAAGGAGAAAACTTCAAAGAGCTTAAGTGAAATAACAGATGAGTATTTTATTACTTGGGGCTCGGAAGCTGACCCTCAGAATCACAAGCAATGAAAGAAAAAAATGAATTTTGGCAAAATCAGAAATTTTTGGTGCTGGGGCCTGAACCCAGGGCTCCCCATGCTTGATATTTAAAACTTTTGCTCTAAAAAGAACAGCAAAGGGGCCAGGGATTTAGCTCAGTGGTTATGGCATCTGCCTAACAAGCGCAAGGTCCCAAATTCAATCTCCAGTAACCACATATAACAATGCCTGACGTGGAGACTCACACCCACCAACAATCTGTACCACATACCACAATGCTGGGCGTGGTGGCTCACGCCTGTAATCCTAGCACTCCGGAAGGCAGAGGCAGGCAGATTGCCTAGTGAGCTCAGGGCCAGTCTGAACTATAAAGCGAGACCCTCTCAAAAAAAAAAAAGAAGAAGAATAGCAAGAAAGTGAAAGACTATTTGTAGGAGTGGAGAGAGGGATGGACGTATCTGCAAATCCTACACCTGATAAAGAACATGAATATATACAGAACACAAGCTGAGAAAGCACGTTTGTAATCAATCTCAGCATTCAGGAGGCTGAAGCAGGAGGATCACAAGTTTGAGGGCACCTGAATTACACAGAGAAAACCTATCTCAAAAAAAAAAAAAAGAAAGAAAGAAAGAAAAAGATAGGGCTGGGGATTTAGCTCAGTGGTTCCGGCGCCTGTCTTGCAAGCTCAAGGACCCGGGTTCGATCCCTGGTAACCACATAACAATACTGGGCATGTAGACTCACCCCAGCAGCAATCAGTACCACATGCCACAGTGCCAGGCGTGGTGGCTCATGCCTGTAATCCCAGCACTCGGGAGGCAGAGGCAGGATTGCTGTGATATGAGTTGGAGGCTGAGCTCAGGGCCAGACTGAACTACAAAGCGAGACCCTGTCTCAAAAATCCTTAAAAAAAAACGATATATAGAGAGAAATACAGTGAGACACTTCCCACCCACTAAGTGGGAAGTGGGCTGGAATCTCAGAAGCACATGAGAGCAGGCTGGTGAGACTGTGGTAAATTGGAACCTTCCTACCACTGCAGGGGGTGGTGGGGTGGTTTGAACATGGTACTGCTGGGAAAAGAGCCCAGCAGACCCTCAATCCTGCCGTAAATAGCCAAGCACAGTAGTGCATGCCTGTCCTTCCAGCACTTGGGAGGCTGACTCAGGAGGGTCATCATGAGTTTGAGGCCAATCTGAGCTACACTGAGAGACCCTGCCTCGAGACAGAACCAGAAGCCTTATCCCGAGGGCCTCGGGACTTGGAGATGACACAGATGGGGTCTGAAGCTGTCCTACGTGCAGCAGAGGGAGCGGCTGAGGGAGCAGCCAGCTGGCATCGAAGTCCCTGCGGGCTCACAAACAACCCTTGCTGGGCGGAATTCCTGCCCCCCTGCCCCATTCCTCCTCTGCCAAGTCCAGGCCTCTGGGAAATTTCAACTCTGCCAGGAAGCCTCAGCCTTTGTGTACAAATGCAGCTCAGCCCCTTCAGAGGAGACCCAGATTTGGGGGTGCCTTGGCCCAGCCTGAGCCCTGTGCAATGTGGGGGATCAGGGGGCTTCTTAACAACCTGAACTACTCAGTTCTGGTGCACTGTCTTCTAGGGCCAGTCCTTGAAGGCAACCGGGTTTAGGAAATAAAAATACTGCACTACTGGCATCCCAGTACTCTGAGAGGCTGAGGCAGGAGGATTGAGGCCAATTCCTGGGTAATTTAACAAGTCCCAGGAAGTGCTTGAGCAACACAGGGTCACCACCTGATATAGGTTGTGACAAGATGGACATAGGCGCTTGGGAGAAGAGCTTGGGATCCCAGCTGGAGAGAGATAGTGATGGGATGATGGTGGTATCCTGAAAGATAGGCCCCCACACCCCCAAGCTGGGGCATGTGGCTCTATCTGGGAAAAAGGATCTTTGATGATGTCATTGGTGAAGGATCTCCAGATAAGATACTCCTCCTGGATCTGGTTGGGTCCTATGGTCAATGACAGTGTCCTTGGAAGGAAACGAAGAGCCAGGTGTGGTGGTGTGTGCTTGCAGTCTACCTCCAGAGGCGGAGGCAGGAGGATCACAGACAGATCCAGGCCAGCCTGGAGTATGTAGTGAGTTTAAACCCTGACTGAACTACACAGCAAGACCTTCTCTCAAAAACCAACAAAATAGGGCCAGGGATTTAGCTCAGTGGTTCCGGCGCCTGTCTTGCAAGTGCAAGGACCTGGGTTCGATTCCCCGGTAACCACATAACAATACTGGGTGTGGAGACCCACACCCAGCAGCAACCAGTACCACATACCACAGTGCCGGGCGTGGTGGCTCACGCCTGTCATCCCAGCACTCGGGGGCAGAGGCTGTGATGTGAGTTTAAGGCTGAGGTCAGGGCCAGCCTGAACTACAAAGCGAGACCCTGTATCAATAAATACATAAATAAATAAATAACACAGAAGCGCCAGGCACGGTGGCTCCTCTTATAATCCCAACTACTTGGGAAACGGAAGCATGAAGATGTCATATTTGGAAGAGGGCAGGAGAAACCTCCAAGGAACCCTGTGGGAATGTGGCCCTGCAGGACCTGGGTCTGGGCTTCTGGGTTGCACTTGAGGGCAGACGGGGTCCTGTTGTTGAGACAGGAGTTAAGGTTCCATGAGTCAGTGAAGATGTGGCCTCCGGTGGAGTCTGCTGAGTCACCACCTGCGGGATCTTTCCGAAACCTCTGCCAAGTAGCTTGCGGCTCTCAGGGAGCTCCCTAGAGCAGGA